>MU695385.1:1276-23889 GCA_026770625.1 Nicotiana glauca
AAGTCGAAATGTGTTAAAGGCCACGGGCGTACTGGTACGACGTGGTTTGAGATACATTTTTACGACGTTGTAATTCTTGTAAAAAATAAATATAATAAAAGCGGTTTGTTAATAAAAGGCACATAAACATAAAACATGTATGGAAATCAGATAAAATCAAATACGATAGTTGAGCGACCGTGCTAGAACTACAGAATTCGGGAATGCCTAACACCTTCTCCCGGGTTAACAAAATTCCTTATCCGAATTTCTGGTGCGCAGACTGTTAATAGAGTCATATTTTCCTCGGTTCGGGATTCAACCGGTGACTTGGGACACCATTAATCTCCCAAGTGGCGACTCTGAATAATTAACAAAAGAAATCACGTTCCGACTGTCCTTTAATTGGAAAAATTCCTTCATGCCCTTCACGGGGTGTACTAAAACTCACGTAAAAAGAAGGTGTGACAGCCTCGATTTGCGTGCACAGTCCGAGCGTGTAGCTAGAAAGCTTAAATATGATTTTTCTGAGAAAAATTCTGAATTTTTGATATTAAGTTGATTAAATTTGACTTCAGTCAATATTTTGAACAAACTCACCCGAACCCATGATTCGACGGTCCTGGGCGTATGCCCGGAATCGAATTCCGAGGTCCCAAGCCCGAGAAATGATTTTTTTGTGTAAAATTATTTTCTGGAAATAATTAAGGAAATTGGAAATGAAACTTGATTAAAAGACTATGGTATTGGGCCCATATTTTGGTTCCGGCACCCGGTACAAGTCCTATATATGGTTTAAGCGCTTTTTGTAAAGTTTGATTGAAATCGGACGTCGTTTGACGTATTTCTCACTTAAGACTCTAAAATTGAAAGTTTATGAAGTTTGAGGAAAAACTTGTGATTTTGAGGTTTGATTCGTTGTTTTGATATTATTTTGGCGATTTGATCATACGAGTAAGTCTGTAGGATGTTATTGAGGTTGTATGCATATTTAGTTTTGAGCCCCGAGGGCTCGGGTGAGTTTTGGATAGGTGTCAGATTGCATTTTTGCATTTTTGGAAAAATCTGGTATCACTGATCTACAGGCTTCGCATTTGCGAAGCCAGCATTCACAAATGCGAAGGTCCAGCTCTCGCAAATGCGAAGGTTGGTTCGCAAATGCGAAACCAGCCCAGGCCTATCAATGTTCGCAAATGCGAAGCCATTCCTCGCAAATGCGAAGGTCAAGGGTTCGCAGATGCGGGACCTTATTGGCAAATGCGAAGGTCCCCCGATTGACCTAAGTTCGCAAATGCGAACAAAAATGTCGCATTTCCTATGCATGCAGGGTTCGCAATTGCGAACCCAGTTTCGCATTTCCCATATCCACAGCCTAGCATATTTGATACTTAACCAATTTTGAGCTTCATTTTCACATTTTCTCAAACTCAAACACCCATAGGCAATTTTCCAAGAAATCTTTCTTCTCCAAATCAATTGTAAGTTAATTTTTACTTATTTCTTTCAATCATTAACATCATTTAATATGTTTTCCACTTAAAATCAATGATATTCATGGGTGAAATTGGGGGTTTTGGAGAGAACCTAGATTTTCTAAAATTGAGGATTTGGACCTCAATTTGAGGTCCGATTTCAAAACAAATTACATATTTGAGTTCGTGGGGGAATGGGTAACTGGATTTTGGTTCGAACCTTGGGTTTTGACCACGTGGGCCCGGGGGCGATTTTGGAATTTTTGGAAAAAATTTGGGAAATTCATTTTTATGCATTCAAATTGATTCATTAAATGTTTATTAAAGTAATTAAGTAATTTGTGGCTAGATTCGAGCGGATTAGAGGTGGATTCACGGGGTAAAGCCATAGTTGATGCTTGAGTTGGGTTCAAGGCTTTGAGGTAAGTGTTTGGTTTAACCCTAGCTTGAGGGAATAGGAGTTGAGTCTTATTTACTACTTGCTAATTGTCGAGTACGATGTATAGGCATGGTGACGAGTATCTATACATTGGTGTCTAACATGACCGTGAGTCCTTATTTTGCGAATAGTTTGGATGTTGTTATGCCTTCCATGCTAAATTGGTGACTTCTATATGTTATAAAGAGCTAGTGAAAGAAATTGTGATCTTTGAACTTCGTGGAGCATTGGCTCGAGTTGAAATGTAAATTGTGAAGGTATATGAGATAAGTAAATCCTTGGAGCATTGGCTCAAGTGGTAATGTGAACTATGAGATGAAAGTGAAAGAAAGAGAAAGAGGTAATGATTTATTCCCTTGCCGGGACGTTGTTGATTGTTGATGTTGTGTCCTTGCCGGATTTTTAATTGTTTCTTGTATTCCCTTGCCGCGATTTCCATTATCATTTTATTATTTCCCTTTCCATTGTTTGTGATTGTTGATTGGGTGAGGAAGAGTGTTAAAGCACGAAGGGTGATACCGTGCATTGTTTGCTTCTTGTGAGGAAAGAGTGTAAAGCACGAAGGGTGGTGCCGTGCATTTCTTGTTATTGTGAGATATGAGAGTAAAAGCACGAAGGGTGATACCGTGCACGTTTGATATAATATTGCTTGGTGAAGATGAGAGTAAAATCACGAAAGCTGATGCCGTGCACTCGTTGATCTCTGTTTCTTGTTGTTGTACGAGTTGTGCTTTTCCTTTGTATCAGTCAGTTTATACTTGAAACTGTTATCTCCCCACAACATGTTCCCCTCCCATATTATTTACTTGTCTTGTATTTCGATTCCGCTATATATATATAATTGCACAGGTTTATGTGGTAGTCCAGTCTAGCCTCGTCACTACTTCGCTGGGGTTAGGCTAGACACTTACCAGCACATGGGATCGGCTGTGCTGATACTACACTCTATGCTATTTTGCACAGAATCCAGGTTTCGAACAGCAGCAGCAGCATTAATGTGGGAGCAGGCCTTCAGTCCAGCGAGACCCGAGGTAGCCTTGCAGGCGTCCGCAGGCCCGGCGTCTCCCTTATCTTCTTTTTTAGTCTGTTATCTCATTGTGTCGAGATAAACAGTTTGTGTTTCTTTCAGACGTTGTTTTTATTATTCTTAGTAATTCATGAGTACAGTGACACCAGTCTTGGGTAGAGAATTTTATTGAATTTTCCGCATTTCTATTCAGTTTTATATAATGCTAAGACTTCCGCTTATTATTGAATTTTGTTGCTTCAATATTTTTTCCGTTAATTGTTAAAATGGGTTAGATCATTAATGGAAAGGTAATCAGTAGTTGGCTTGCCTAGCTCTCATTAGTAGGCGCCATCATGACTCCTGAGGGTGGGAAATCCGGGTCGTTAGTAATTTTGACCATTTTTATAATAGACATTTATATTAATTTCATACATATCGACCTATAGCAACCATAGAAGTCCATTGACTAATATAGTTGTAGTTATATAACCTATTCTAATTATATCGTTGTGATTCTTAGTAGTATCGACCGTTTATATAATAGCCGTTTATATTAATTTCATACATATGGGCCTATAGAAACCATTTAAGTCCATTCACTAATATGGTTGTTGTCATATAACCTATACTATTTATATTGTTATGATTCTTAGTAATATCGACCGTTCATATAATAGTCGTTTATATAATTTAATTCATTATGGTAATACGTATAGGCCTATAGCAACCATATAAGTCCATTATGGTCGAAGTCATATAACCTATGGTAATTATATCGTTGTGATTCTTAGTAATATCAATCGTTTATATAATAGCCGTTTATATTAATTTCATACATATCGGCCTATAACAACCATATAAGTCCATTCACTAATATAGTTGTAGTCATATAACCTATGCTAAATATATCGTCGTGATTTTTAGTAATATCGACCGTTTATTAATTTCATGCATATCGGCCTATAGCAACCATATAAGTCTATTCACTAGTATGACCTTATTTATATAATAGTAAATATATAATTCGATATATTTTATTGGTTAATCTTAATTATAATAATCTTCCCCAAAAATCCTAATTATAATTTTAAAAAATCATGATTAAATTTTAGAACTAAAATGTATTCTAACTTCTTTATTAGGAGGGAAAATAAGATGACGTTTTTGGACTAAAATGTCAAATACAATTTTTGAAGGGAAACAAAGGGAAAAGTAAAAATATGATTGGAGGGAAATAGAAAATTTTGAATCTTTATATATCTCTTAAGCACAAGAACAACATTTTCAACTCTTTAAATAAAATAGATACTCTAAATATGAATGCTAACGGATGGATTGAAGATGAATTCTATCCATGGTTTCGGATGGACGTGCCCAGATCGTCATCAAGCGTGATTATCTGATATTTTTTTAAAATATTTTCATGATTTGATATCTGTTGATTATCCCAACTAGCAATGAACCCTGAATCCTATCTTTACATTATCTTCTTGCAGTTTCTTCCAAAGAGTATCTGTGGCTATCTTCCTCCTATTTCGGTTAAAATAATGCTTCGATATAATGGGAAGGAGTGGGTTGTGAATCTCACAAGCGGTGTTCGGAGAAGACTCGTTAATGGGTGAAAATAATTTGTTGTCGACAATAATCTGAAGAAAGGGAGTGTTCTTCTCTTTGAACTAGTTCAGGCTACATCAGGGGTTGTGATCTTCTCTGTAGAAGTACTAGGATAAACTGATGCTTAGCTTGATAGTTTCTTCTCTTTAGTTATATTTACTGACTTCAAATAGATCAAAGTAATGGATTAATATGATTGTCCCTTATAATATTGTTTGTATTTTTTATTTACTATTGTTATATTTATTTATTTTAAGAAGACTATTGGGTTTAAAAATAGCTAATTAAAATTGAGAAATTATTTAACAATATATTTAGTGTAGAAGTCTCCCTATTCTTTTCTATCATTTTACAACCAAGAACAAGACTAGGAAGACTATTTTTCTTTAAAAAAAAAATTAAAAATCGACATTAATTTGCTCATAGAGAAGTGGAAAAATTAACACGAAAAATCAAAAATTTTATTCACCAATACAAAATTTTGGAGGCCGATCCGTTAGTAATTAGAATTCAACCACCAAACTGAAGGTTAAGACTATGAGATAAAACCTATGAAGTGCACTGCCACTATATGGAAGAAGTTTAAAAAAATTTTAAAAAAATCCAAAATTTGTGAAGTGCACTACCACTATATGGATGTCACGATCCAAACCCCGCTCCGGTCGTGATGTCGTCTCTCGTGAAGACAAGGCCAGCCAACCAACCCTATTTGCCTTCTTCAAAAACATGAATAACCAATTTTTAAGATGATTCAATAATATTACTTAGCGGAAGTAGAACCAAACACGGCCCAAACCGGGGTGTCACAAGTCACGAGCAACTATTAGAATTTAACTGCCATTACAAGTCGGGAATATACAAATAGGACTGATAAAATAAAGGAAGAGCATGTGGTGCTGCGAACGCTGGCAGCCACCTCGCTAATCCCCATTTAACTTAGCCTCTGATCCGCTCGAAAACCCGCTACCGGGTGAACAAATACCTACATCTGCACGCGAGCTGCAGGGAGTAAAGTGAGCGGAGTCAGTGAGTAATGAAGGTAAATAATAACTAAGCAGTAAGAAATCATGTATAACAATCATCATGTTGTATAGAAGCAAGGAAAAATCCTTGAGAAAATCAGTGAAACTATGAAATCTTTAGAAATATCTTGGCTTTGTTTTAAACCTCTTTTGAAAATGATCCTTTCAATAGTTGCGAAAATAATTTCCAAACAATTAGTGCCGCTATGCACAGAGATCCGCCCCTCGGGCACAAATACCACAGTATAACAAGTAAAAGACAAATAAGTATGCAAAATGAGCACATAAAACTCGCCCCTCGGGCAATCACATAGAATAGTACGAGCCCCTCAGGTAATATTTTTGTTCCTGGTCAGCCATTGTTACCTGACCGTACGTTGTTATCCCTTGTCAGTCATTGTTACCTGACCAAACGCATCATACAGTGTCATTGTTACCACTGTCTAACATTTATCCTCTTTAGGGGGTACCCCGCGCTCACTGTGGGTGTGCAGACTCCGTAGGGCCTCCTACAGCCCAAGCGCTATATCATCATAAGGCCTGAAAGCCTGTTCATATCAACATAAGGCTTGAAAGCCTTCTCACATCACACTCGAGGCCTGAAAGCCTCATCACAGATCACTCAAGGCCTGAAAGCCTCCTCACATAACACTCGAGGCCTGAAAGCCTTCTCACATCACTCAACATATCCTCACATATGACCCTCGGCCTCAATCAGTCCAAAAAAAATTATAAGCCCCTCGGGCATCAGTAAAATAATGGTGCTCAGCTCAAACACTAGTTCAAATATCACTTAAATCTCAAGTTTGAGTAGAAATAGCTGAGTTCATGAAACAGTATAATTTAATTGGACTGTGTTCGAGTAATATTTCAGATAGTGAGGAAACAGTGATGATAATTCACAAAGGATTTCAAATAGTCGATAATAAGCCCCAAGTATGGCAATAATCCCATGTCATAGTGAAAAACAACAAGTCTTAGTCAAATACGCGGTAAAATATCAACCGGGATGGACCAAGTCACAATTCCCAATAGTAAATGACCTTGCGCTCGTCATTGAGCGCGTGCCTCGCCTCAATATATCACTATGTTGTGCAATCCGGGGTTTCAAACCCTCAGGATATCATTTACAATTATTACTCACCTCGAACCGGTGAAATCTCTAGCTCGTGATGCCCTTGCCCCTCAAACCGGCCTCCACGCGCATCGAATCTATCCAACGCTAGAGCGAATACATTACAATGTTCCAATGGGACAATACCCAATCGAAAACAATCGAAAAATAACAAAAATCTCGAAATTAGCAAAACCCAAGCCCCGGGCCCACTTCTCGGAAATCAAAAATTTAACATCAATGGATTCCTCATCTTCTCATGAGTTCATACATACCAAGAACTCTCAAATCCGAGCTCAAATGACCTATTAAATCCCAATTTGGAATATCAAAAACTCAAGCCCTAGTTCATCAATTTTAGGCTTAATTTCTATGAATTTCTAGGTTAATTTCATATAATAATCATATTTTTAACTTATAAAACCTACCTCCAGTCAATCCCAGTCAAAACCCTATTCAATTGCTCCCAAAAAGCTCTCAAGATATTCAACAATGGAGGAAAATAACTTAGGCTCGCGGATGAAATATCATTAAAACCCATTCTGCCTAGTGACTTTTCTTCTACGTGAACGCGAGGGCCTTCTCGCGTTCGCGATGCCCGAAAATTCCGCTGACCAAATTTCCTCTTCGCGAACGCGGTGAGACACCCGCGAACGCGATGTCTTAGCTGATACCACTACGCGAACGCGACACTATTCACGCGAACGCGATGCCCTTGACGCGAACGCGAAGCACAAGACTCAGGAGCCCAACCCTTCTTCTACGCGAACGCGGGGTCCTCACCGCCAATGCGAAGCTCTGGAATTTAACTCTCTCCGAATGCAGACCTATCTTCGCGAACGCGAAGGCCAAATCTGGCCTGCAACTGCTGCTGCATTTTCTGCTGCATTACCAAGTTCGAAACTCTCTGTTATCTATCCGAAATCACCACGAGGCCCTCGGGACCTCAACCAAAAGCACCAACACATCCTAAAACATCATTCAAACTTGTTTCAATCATCAAAACACATCAAACAATACTAAAATCATCAATTCTCACCGAATTCAAGCCTAAGTTCTTCAAAAATTTTCGAAACATGCATTTGATAAAAAACCCAACCAAAACACCTCTGAATGACCTGAAATTTTACACACACCTCTCAAATCACATAACAAAGGTAGTGCAACTTTTGTAATTCCATTCCAACCCTCGGATAAAAATTTCACCTATCAACCGGAATTCGCCAAAATACTAACTTCGCCAATTCAAGCCTAATTCTATACCGGACCTCCAAAACCAATTCCGATCATGCTCCTAAGTCATAATTCACCCAGCGAAGTTAACCAAATCATAAAAACTCCGATCCGAACTCGTATACCAATAAGTCAACTCTTGGTCAAACTTGTCAAATTCCAAGCTTTCAACTGCAATTGTTCTTTCAAATTCATTTCAAATTTTCCTGAAAGCCAAAAGCAACGATCTACATTAGTCATAATACATAACACGGGGCAAGTTAAGCCCGAGAAGTGGCGATCAAAGTACAAAAGCTCAAAATGACCGGTCGGGTCGTTACAATGGCAGAAGGTAAAAAGAAAATTTCAAAATCAGTATAGGCGGATGGATAAAGGCAAGCTTCTATAATTAATTGTAGCCATGTAGGAGAGTAATGGTTGCATGGAGGAGTGTAATGGTGCATAGAGGAGTGAAATCGACTAATGAAAAGTGTAATGGTTGCATGAAGGAGTGGAAGGGGCTATTGGGAAGTGTAATAGATTCATGGAGGAGTGGAAGGGGCTGCTAGGATGTGTAATATCCGCATGGAGGAGCGGATATGGCTACTGGAAAGTGCAAGCATAGGATCTCTACAAAGAGACTTTAAGTCCTACTGGAAAGTGGACCAGCTTATAAGCTTAGCCAAACACCCTCTTAGTCACCAAGATTTTTCACCGCTAAAGCCTAAAATATAACTAATTTTAGACAAATAATAATTTTTACTAGTTGCATACAATATTAGAGATAAAACTAGTTTATCACCAGTAACATTAGATATTGTGACTAATGTTACTAAATAACTAGCGACAATCCATTTTTTGGGTGGAAAACCAGAGTAAAAAAAACTATCGCTACAAAATTTTGTTTCTTCACTAAATGTATGTGCGTGTGCATTTAAGTACTACTCAAATTTTTGTTCCAAAAAGAAAATAATTAGTGATGAACTCTTTAGGTACATAATAATTTCATAGGTGAAATAGAGATGATACATTGATCGTCACTAATTTGTTTATGTTATTAGTGACAAAAATTAAGGTTGCAAAATAATATAAAATTTTTAGTGTCGAAACTATTTTGTAGCGAAAATATAACTAATTTTAAGACGAACAATTATTTGTCACCAATTGCCTACAACATTAGTGACGAAAATAATTTTTCACCAATAAAATTAATTTTGTGGCTAATATTAATCAATATTTGGCGCCAATTTATTTTTTTGTGGGAAACTTTAGTAGACAAAAATTTTACTACGAAATTTATATTTTCACTAAAAGTATGTGCCTCATGTATTTAAGTACGAAATATAATTTTTGCCACAGAAAATCGATAATTAGTGATAAATTTTCCATTGTAGCTAATATTTTCGTGGTTAAAAATCACATTTGTTGTAGTGGCTTCTTAGTTGAAGCACTATATATTTAAGTGTTAGGGTTAAAAAGTAATACAATATTATTTTAGTGATACAGTAATATAGAAACTATAATACAGTAGTTTAATCGTATTTTTTTAGTTTATTTCGTTTAATTGGTATACTATGTGTATATGAGTATAAATTGCTTTATGAAAAATAGTGTAGCATGCATGGAAAGAAGCATGAGTAAGATAAGACAATTAAACTAATGAAAGAGAATTGGAGGGAAAAAATTAAATTAAAAAAACAAATCTGCTAAATATCCATTATGCCCTTAAAAACCATGTGAAGTTATCATAATACCCCCATTCTGAACATTTGGGTCATTCTTAGTTTGTCCAAATATATTTTTCGTTTAAGAAAACCTCATATTGTTTTATAAAAATAATATAAGCTTATGATCCTATTGTTAAAAATGCCCCCTCCCCCTCCCCCCAAATTAGGGACCTAAAGCCTAGGCTTTATTGGCTTTACCTGAATGAGACAAAGAAAGTACTTGAATGAGGGATTAAAAAAAGAGAATAAAATATTAGCAACATTTATGAGTTTATAACAAACATATCAAGATTATATATATTAGATTATTGCAAGGTTTCATTCGTCTAAAGTAGTAATAGAGAATGATCAATTAAATAGAATTTCATTTAGCAACATTTGAAAATAATGATTTATTGTTAAAAAACTAATCACTGGCATAAAAGTTTAAGATAATTAGCTTTTTGTGAATTAAAAAAGAAAGATACAAAAAAGAGAATATATGACTTCATAATCAATGGGTTTATAGCCTTAAAACGTCCAGTAGAATTAGTGAGACTTTCGTCAATTTGGAGTTGGTGTATTTAAGAGCATGCATGCTTGGAACTAGAAAACAAGAAATCATTCCAAGCCAATTTAAGAGAGAAGGTTGGTTGCGGAGCCGTAGAGCTCTATTATCGATAGTAACTGTATATTTTGGAACTCTAATACTCCATGTGATTTGTAGTCTTGAGATGGTATAGAAGTAAATTGCAATTTGTAGTCGTCTTGTGCACAAAAAGACAGTCAACTTTCGTCAAGGGTAAATGCATGGATTGACATGACATAAAACAACTAATCCATATATCTATTCTTTAATTAGAGGATAATGATTAAGGAAGGGAACACAGTGATTAGACACTAATAATGGAAACGACTATGTCTGTTTCACATTAACTTTGATGTTAATATGACCTATATATATATGTTCAACCTTGGCGGCCGCTATAAGGTTATATGAAGCAAACTTCAATGAATGTCCAGAGGATGGTGAAAGGATAAAACAGGCTTGAGGCATGATATAATTATTATTTCAAAAGAGTAATTGACTGTATTTTCGGATAACCAACAATACTTTCTTAGAATTTATAAAATTTCATAAAATAAAATATAAACTGACAAGAGTTAGTTTAATAAAAACACAACCAATATTAATATAACGCTTGGTTTCACTTTATCTTTTCATATAAAACGTAGATATTATTTTGTTCAACTGGAATTTTTTTCCATAACTAATACTCTATATATAAGTTATGTGAAAACCTATATTTTATTTTGTGGGAGATAGAATGTGAAACAAGAGAGCACATATTGGCTACTTGGATTAAAACTAATACCTTTCGTGTAGTAACAAAACTTAGTTGAGATTATATATACACCATATAATTAATTTTTAATGTACAACATAACCAAACATCCAACAATAATTAATAACTATAATACAATCTGCGTATTGTGATTAGACTTTACAATCTATTATGCAATAGTAATCTCTACATACTAGCTTTTAAACAAATCATCCTTAAATTCTCATTATTTTGGCTTCTATATTACAAGCTACTAACAGATTAACCAATGAAAAAATGATCTAATAATAATCCCAGATGCTTTCATGAAGAGGATGGTAATTTGAATAGTCATACATAAACGGATCTGGCACTTGAATGGTAAGAGTGGGTGAACTATTAATTTGGTTTTTGGAGTCATAATTATTTATTATACTTGTGCTCGGAATATCATAAGCATTAGGCACTGGTTGCTGCTGTGTGTCAAAAGAGAATCCATTAGCGCCATCAACAATAGCAATTGGTGAAGTGGAAGAGCAAAGCATTTTAAAAGTATCATCATCCAAAAGCTTGATGTTTTGGCCATTTTCAAAGGCTGTTTTTACCAGCTCCATAGCATAAGCCTATATCAACAAATTAAATCATGAGTTAGGGAAAGGAATAAATAAAAGTCGTCAGACATTACTCTCCTTGACACATGCTCATGGAAGCAATTAAACAACGAAAAGAAAATTGAAGAAAAAGTTAAAAATAGAACCTTTTGAGTTCCAGAGAGATTATCGACTGACACCAAGTGACCATCTTCGTAAACTCCAATCACTTCTCCCACATCAGTAAATACCACTGAGCTTATATTTTGCTGGGGATTATGGACAGAAGGATACACATATCTTTTCGAGTCAACTTTACTCTTTGCCTTATTAACTGCTGCATCCAATTTCTTGGCGTGCATACCCCTGCCAAGGATCTTTCGATATGCAAATATTTTTAGTATCACTAAACAGTTGACACATAAAGAAAGAAAAGTGAAATATATAGTTTAAACAGAGAGATTATGTTCTAATATAACCATCATAATGGCCTTAAAACAATGGCAATATAGAAAGACAAAAATTAAAAAAAGAAGAAGAAGCAGGAAGTATCATAACTGGTAATTTAAAAAGATTAACCTATGACTAAACACACAAAGAAAAATTAACCTACCAGCAGATGAAACGAAGCAAGTGTAACTTCATATCCGGTCAGAATTATTTCATTGGGTTCAATCCATAGACGCTACAGCTTGAACCGCGCGCCTCGCCAAGAGACGGTAAGTGCGGAGAAATTAGGGAGCTAAGACATAATTTGCCTCCTCTCCTTTACAATATATGTTTAACTACTTCAGAAACTACGTACTGATCCACTTACCTGGACGGGGTCAATGGACGATCAATAAAGCCTAGGCCTCCATTGCATTTTGGAGGGGTGTTTGACTAAGGTCGGCCCAAATTGTTGAATCTACATCGTAATTTGTTGGCAACGGAGACTAATATATCGTGTGGCCCCTTATAAAATAAATAAATAAATAAATACGTACCGGTCCACTTACTTTTACCGTTCACATTAGTTATGTGTAGAATCGGCAACAGTACTATCAAGAAAGTTGCGTTTGATGAACCTTCATCAAAAAGAGATATATGGAAAGAGGCAGGTTTATCATGTCAAATTTTAATCTATAGTAAGCCGTAATTATATTTATGGAAAGAGTAGTTAAATTTCGTGGTTGAAGTGATAGCAAGGGAATAAATTCTTACACTGAGTAGCTTTTCATGGCTCAAAAAGTATTGAGTTAAGAAGTCCCTGACAGTCTTAATGTTTTCCTTCATCAAACGGGTGTGGAAAGGACCGCCTTTGCCAATTGTTTGCATTTTCCATACTTCATCTTCAAGAGTTAGGGGCTTCTGGCTTTTGCTCACTGCAAAATTGAAGCCATAGTTATACATGTAACAATATTTTCTCTACATGTAACATGTAGCAACCAAACAACAAATATCACAAATCATCAAACCCAAAAGCATACAGCTGAACTTGTGACCTGTCTAATTAATATAGAATCTCATTTTTCTCTATTTCCGATATGAGATTTGCCTTAGGTATCATATATATATATATATATATATATATATATGGGTATATTTTTATAATAAGCTTGCAAACCTGGAAGCTTGTCAGTATTATTCCAAGACCTTTACTCATTAGCTCGCCCTCCAATGGGGCCATTGATCATAAAAAATCTGAACCCCAGCAGTCTCATACTTTGACCCACTTAGACAAACAATAATTGATAGTACATAAATTCATTGCAGGACTTATAATACATATGTAATTACCTATCAGGCTAGCATATTGGCATCCAAATTAAGCTCAATGAAATAAAATCAGGGAAATCTTGAAGGAAAAACAAACCAATAATATGATTGAAAAGGAATTAAATACGTACTAGAACGACGATCCTTCACAAAGAATGGTTGTGTGACTGCTTGCATAATTCTTGCTCCATTGTAAGGATACACAGCTCTTGCACATAGTCTCAACTCACGTTTTCTCATAGGCACTCTCGTATGTTTGAATGAAATATGATTTACAGAAACACTTCCATCTTTCAACGTGACATGACGATTTCCCCGTATCAGCGATTTGTCACCACCACAACTTGTAAAATCTTTCTCAAGGACAACTATTTCCACTTTTGCTGATGATTCAGGCCCAGAATTGATGATATTCTGAGTACGGGGATCGATTAGATGTAGATTTAAGGTGCTGCCCTCTTCACCTATGGGGATTCCAGTAAAAATTGGACCGTTTATGTTGTTTGAAAACTTTAATTCTAAACCTCGTGATTCATACGACTGATCAGAAGAATTTATATTTTCCTGCGCTTTCCTGAATAAGATGTACAAGTCTCAATATCATACGGACAGCAATAAAAATAACAGCAGCAAAGGTACAACAAATAACTAGAGTATGAAATATAAAAAAGAGACGCTTATCATTGCCTTGGGCCGATTGAAATCTCTACAGGTCCCGGTTCAACACCTGCCGCCTGTATTTGCACAAAGAATTTAGATGACCATCGTACGTAAATGTCTTTATGTCAAGAGTTTAATTTCACGGTGTAAAAAAATATTTTTACACTATTTTATTTCCTAAAAGATAATTACTAGTAATTATTCATAAAAATGAAATTGGCAACATAATTACATGCTACTATAGGTTAAACTACAATATGTTACTGTAAAACATTTTATATTATTAGTGTAGATATAAGTTAATTCCTTATATCAAATAATCTAGGGCACAAAACAGCGTCCTAATTAAAATTTTCAACATCTCGAAATTAAATGAAGAGAAGCCATAAAAACCAAAGATTAATTAGTAAATCAGATGACGATCGACACAAGAAAGAGATTTAACATTAGAAACTACTGATACCGATGGAGTGAACCAAATTTAAGAAGGTTAAAAAGGAGTAAAAAAACCAATCTGTACACATTAGGTAAATTATGTCATATAAGTTCTCGTAGTTAACAATTCGAAGGTCATTCTCTGAGTCATTAGGGCACTAAGCTGAAATAAACGTGATCATTGGGATGAAGAATTAATAGTATCCCTTGTAACTTTGGTTGAAGTGGAAATAAAAGACCTAAGTATAAGTCGCACTAAAATTAAAGAAGGTCATTACCAATTAAACGACCTTTGACCGGAAAATAGAAAAAGAAAGATTCTTGGTCAAAGATTTTTCAGCATAACAACAAGTTGCAGTAAAGGGGCAACACATTACTTTGACTTTCTGTGGAATTTGCTCTAAATTCTACTTACTTTCTAAATCTTTACTTAATTCTCTCCTTTTAGCTTCCATTAATTGCTTATTTGTTAGAGGGAAGCGAGAGATAGATTATAGTATTAGTTCTCTCTTAAAAAAAGAAATTTAAAGATTCGGAAACTGAATGAAAAATCTTATCAATATCAATATAAATTCTCAACAAGATCAATACTATCATCTATAAGAGAAAATCTGAATCAAAGTACAATATTTTTTCAAAAGAGACAAAACACTGACAAATTCATTTTTGACTGAGGAAAAGAAAAAGAAAAAGAAAATGTCCCTCAGGAAAAAGCTTTGGCTGTCCTTTCCTGGATCGGAGTCGGAGAAAACCAGACAATCCATAATTGATAGGACAAACCGACCCAGGAAAGGACAGCAAAAGCTTTTTCCATTTAGTAAAAAATGTTACTACATTTAGTATATTCTTTTACGGTGTTGATTTTCTGCCTATAAGCTTTTGTTTTTCATATTAATCACAAGGGTTGTTAAGTTCCTAAGATCCTATGCTCCCATCTTGGTAACTCAATCAATAACCACCCAACTACAATCAATCAGAGGCGTATCTAGAATTTCTAGTACATGGGTGCACTAGTAAAAAAAGGAGAAAAAAATATATTTAGTGGAATTTGATAACTATTTCTCTTGGTAAATAACTGAGTCGTCGACCAAGTGCATTATTCAACCTTCTTGGAGCCTGGGTGCCAATGGTTAATATTATACCAAGTTTAGAAAATATGTACACAAAATATCTAATTTTACGGATAGAGCATGGGTGCACGTGCCCTATAGTTTTGCTTATACATTCGCCTCTGCTAACAATCCTAAACCTAAATTAATTTATAGTAATATACTAAAAGAAACAGAAAATACCGTGTGAAAAGGCACCTTAAAAAGTTCAGGAAATTATAAACCCTATTTTAATATCAAACTAATGCACAAGTTAATAAAATACAAAAAAACTAGCAGGCGTGTATATAGAACAAGGATTTAAGTTCAAAAGTTACATGTACGTAATTATCTAACAAGTAACATATGATTATATAAATTTAAACTTAGTAAAAAAACCATATAATATACTACTCATATAGTTAGTGAAGATTGTACTCACAGCTGGATTAACGCAGAGCCGCCTCATTGACTTTAGTAAACGCACGACACGCACAGCCATAACAGACCTGTTCAAAGTCCAAAAATGAAGTATAATTAGCAGAGCAATTAAGCAGAAATGGACGAATAAAATAATGATCGGTTTCTAATCTATACAGTTAATCCAGAGAAGGCGCGTGCTTCAGATTAAATAATTGACAACGCTATGAGATTTCTGAAAAATAGACAAAAACAAGAAAAATGAAAAGCAAAAGTTAATAAGCAAAAGACCCAGAGAGAAAGAGAGTATATATGAAAGGTCACACACTTTCTTAGTTTGTGGAATTTTCTCTTCCTGTGAAATGAAGCCGAGATAGGAATAGAAAAACTACGAGAATTTTCACCAAGATCCATAGCGCTTGTGTTTTTCTAAAACTGTATATGTTTTTTTGTTCTTTCTAAAACTGTACCATGTAAGAACCCTAAAATAGAGAGTTGTTTTTGGTTGTGTATTTTTACTACTTGTAGTACTAATTAAAGAGAGGCCTACCTATTTATACTGACAAATTTTACTTAATGCGTGTTCAGGAATTTTCCTCCTTTTTCCTCGGAATTTACCTTCTTTCTCTCGCTCTCCTCATCTTCCTTCCTGGTTATCTCTACGGAGATAAAATATCCAAACTTTACGGAGAAACATCAGTGAAGCCGAAACGCAATTTACAAATCTCCTGTAGAGTCCTTTGAACACCCTCACTTCTATCGTCTTTTTTATCCGATAGTCGGCGAAGGGACCCGTTAAAAATAAGTACCGGCGAAAGAGAGAAAGGGGAACAAGAAAAGAAATAAAATTAGGTACTAGGTACTTTTTGTTCTAAAATAAATAATATATTTTTAAATTTGAAAATAATTCAACTTTAAACTTTTTATTTTACCGTTTTTATAACCGTACAAATATCATGGCCCCACAAAGCTTTTACCTCTTAAACTTTTAAGACCATTGTTTCAAAAGTATTTGTTTTTCTTAAACTCCATACCGAGTCAAACTATCTCTATCTAAATTGAAACGGAGAGAGTAATTAATTATAACCAAAAGAATATCTACTCTCATTGTCTCATTTAATATCGCAATTTTTTCTTTTTGATTTGTCCAAAAAAGAATGATAGAGTACATTTTAAAAAAAATTAACTTTAAACTTTTTATATTATGCTTAATGAGAAAATTTATGATCACACAATTATTTATGAATTTATTTTATACTGTAAATTTACAGTCATTCTTTCTTTCTTCTAAATTAAACTTCATGTTAAGTCAAAATCATCACATGCAATGAGACGAATGCAATAATAGGTTAGTATGCAAGTATGGTTGTAAAGAATTAGATGAACGTACTTACAACAATCTTCAGCACACAATACATTGTGGTGGGGCATGTAAGAATCTAAGGTCAGTGATTAATTGTTTATAATAGTTGTCCCAATTTTGGCCCCTCTCCATTTTATTTTTTTTTTTTTTTTTTTCTTGGGAGTGATTTTGATGGAAATACACATACTAAATGGATATAGTGGAGATTTAGGGGTCGCTTGGTGTCACAGGGAGTTTTCTATCTGTCGAAAATGCTGTTCATTGTGCGGCAGTCAAGTCCCCACTTGACTTCAGCCTTGCCCAATTTTCTTTCGCTTTCGAGGTTTAACATTTAGAATAAATTCAAGGCAACTAAAATAAGTAAAAGCACACAGAATTTACAGGAACCATTTCCCAACCTTTTATAATAAATCAATTACAAAGGAAACTTTCGAGTTTGGCAAGGTGCTGTCACCCTTGGCAGACACCAACTCACAAAAATAGCTGACACTTGCACGAATCTACCCTATAAAAGCCCCCGCCTAGGACCGCTCGTGCTGCCCACTCGTTTGGCAAGGCAGTGGCACATATTTTGCCGTGCTCAAGCCTTAATATAGACAACCCTATGCCTATATTAGACTATTTCCCTCCCTAGGTACTTAACCCATTTTTGGCTACTAACACACATATATATAGTGTAGTCAGCCAAAAACTGTTTCCTATTTCAGTTGGCATCCCCCAACTATAGGACATGATCCCCATGATCAAAAACGTCTAGGACATGCCTAAAAATGGGCATAGACTAAGCCTTATAATCAACAACTCTTGGACATGGCAGTTGTAACCGCCCAACTGCATAGCATGTGCACAGCACACTTGAAAACCACTCCACGTGCGCTGCATGTGCGCATTTCTTGGCCGGCTGCTGCACGCCCAAGGCTGGCTTTGCGCCCAGCCTTGGCTTTTGACACTGCTCCCGCTCAATGCCATCGCCAAAGCTCGTCGCCCATGACTTAGCCGCACGCTCGCCCGCTGCCATAGTTGTTTGTCCTTGTCAAGTCGCCCCTACTTGATCAAGTCTGCTTTTTGCCGATGCCAAGCTGATTTTGGCATCAAGTCACCAAGCCATGATGCCATTCCCTTAGCTAAGTCGTTTGCCCACAAATTTCTTAGGTGCCAGCTCGCTCACCTAAGTCACGGCAACATCATATAGCCAATGCCACTGCCTTGGAGCTAAGCTGCCCCATTTTAGCGCCGAGGTCTTTCGCGTTTTGCCTTATCAAGCTCCTATCCAGCCCGCCTAGTTCCGTCAAGGTCTTGGCCTTTGCTTGCACACAACCCACTCTTATTTTGGTGTAGTCTGTCATACCTTAGACCTAAAATAGAAGTGTAGTCCATCACACTTGTCCTTGCAATAGTTTGTTGCCATTGACAACACACGCATTGTGTTACATGTAGATTTGCCCCGCACATAGGCCAATGACAAGGCTATCATGCCAAAATCTTTGCCGATGCCACTACCGCATGGCTTGCCGATCAGTTTTGTCAAGGGTCTAACAAACCACCCCAACCAGTTGAATTCGACGCCCTCGTCAACTAGATCCCAACACATGCTGCCATTTGCAAAGACATCACAAGTCCATCACCCGTTTGATAATTACGTTGTCCTTGCCCTCAAGTGCAACGTCTTTAATTTTCTCATTGCATTTCCTGCCCGTCATTCCCACAGCAAATCCAGCATGCCAACTGACTGATTTGTAAGAACCCACACTAATTTTCGGCTCCCACAAAATCAAAATTTATGCATCACTGCCTTCCTTGCCTTTTTCTGAATTTCTAAGCCAAGACAGTCCCTTTCACGAACAAGCACTTTGACCCACTGTCTTGTAGTCTTGTACATGTCCATCTCGACCTCGTCATGAACTTGCTCCGCTCTAATACCAGTTGTCACAGGGACATTTTTTGTTTGACGAAAATGCTGCCCGTTGTGCGGCAGTCAAGTCCCCACTTGACTTCGGCCTTGCCCAATTTTCTTTCGCTTTTGAGGTTTAACACTTAGAATAAATTCAAGGCAACTGAAATAAGTAAAGGCACACAGAATTTACGGGAACCCTTTCCCAACCTTTTATAATAAATCAATTACAAGGGAAACTTTCGAGTTTGGAAAGGTGCTGCCACCCTTGGCAGGCACCAACTCACAAAAATAGCCAACAGTTGCACGAATCTGCCCTATAAAAGCCCCCACCTAGGGCCGCTCGTGCTGCCCACTCGTTTGGCAAGGCAATGGCACATATTTTGCCATGCTCAAGCCTTAATATCGATAACCCTATGCCTATATCTTAGACTATTTCCCTCCCTAGGTACTTAGCCCATTTTAGGGGCTGCTAACACATACACACACACACACATACACACACACACACACACACACACATATATATATATAGTGTAGTCAGCCCAAAATTGTTTCCTATTTCAGTTGACATCCCCCAACTGATAGGACATGATCCCCGTGGTAAAAAATGTCTAGGACATGACTAAAAACGTGCATATACCCATCCTTATAATCAACAACTCTTGGACATGGCAGTTGTAACCGCCCAACTGCATAGCATGTGTATAGCACACTTGAAAACCATTCCATGTGCGATGCATATGCGCATTTCTTGGCCAGCTGCTGTACGCCGAAGATTGGATTTGCGCCCAGCCTTGGCCTTTGACACTGCTCCCGCTCAATGCCATCGCCACAGCTCGTAGCCCGTGACTTAGCCGCATGCTCGCCCGCTGCCACAGTTGTTTGTCCTTGTCAAGTCGCCCCTACTTGATCAAGTCTACCTTTTGCCAATGCCAAGCTGATTTTGGCATCAAGTCACCAAGCCATGATTCCATTCCCTTTGCTAAGTCATTTGCCCACAAGTTCCTTAGGTGCCAGCCCGCTCACCTAAGTCATGGAAACATCATATTGCCAATGCCACTGTCATAGCACTAAGCTGCCCTATTTTAGTGTCAAGGTCTATCTCGTTTTGCCTTGTCAAGCTCGCATCCAGCCCACCTAGTTCCGTCAAGGTCTTGGCCTTTGCTTGCACGCAACCCACTCTTATTTTGGTGTAGTCCGTCACACCTTAGCCCTCAAATAGAAGTGTAGTCCATCACATTTGCCCTTGCAATAATTTATTTCCATTGATAACACACGCATTGTCTTGCATGTTGATTTGCCTCGCACATAGGCCAATGGAAAGGTCGTCATACCAAAATCCTTGCCACTACTGCGCCGCTTGTCGATCATCTTTGTCAAGGGTCTATCACTTGGTTACCAGCATAGACAAGGATATCCCATATTCATGGGCTGGAATATCCAATGGATTGGCTATCCCATCTTCTATATGATAAATTTTGTTAGTATTCTGTATTCAAAAGCAGAAAATAAGAAAGCATTAGTTTAAGAAAACAAAACAGAAAATTCCAAGGGCAGAAGTTTCTTGTGTGTCCTTAAGGTATTTAATCCCCTTACAGCTGCCTAAGGTTTCAGATTAATTCCTCCCAAGATATAACGGAATAACTATTCTGTGATAGCGGTACTTCAAATCACAGGACTTCGGCAAACTCAAATGGCAGAGCAAATCACACAAAATGCTTACGTTTTTATTTTGAAAAACAATACATAATGCAGAAGATAGAGTATAGAGTTTTTCGGATTTCAATGGTGAAAAATAAGTTTCAGCCTCTCATTTATAGCCAACAGCATTGAGTCCCAACAGGATCCATTCGACAGAAATTATTTGAATTTCTGTTAAACGAAATGGCTGGTCGCGAGTTTGACCATTGGAAAATAATGTCGCGAATTTAATACTTTTTCGCTAAAAAATTAGGAAAAGAAATTTTAAATGAAAAAAACCAAAAAATTAATTTGGTCTAAAAATTTATCAATCAATCATATCAATTGACCAAATTCAAATCCGAATCCCAATCCTAATCCGATCAGAAGCCGAAGTCAAAGTCGAGCCGAGCCGAGCCGAGCCGAGCCGAGCAACGATAACAACGGCGCGAGGCTTGCTCTCTTCTCAATTCTCTAAGAGCTAGAAGAAGTGCTTCTATATTTAAGCACACAAATTTTTCTCTTCCTATCCAGTGAGGGACAAAGTTCCTTTGTAAGAGGGACTAATTCAAAATTTTATTTCCCTCTATTTCTTTTCCCACCATTTTTCACTCACATCTGTGTGATTCGCAAGTAAGGATTAATCGCATTTGGATAAGTAGGTTTTCATTTGAACTTTTCGTAGTGAACGTATGTCAGATATGCTCGATCAATCGGTAGATTTGATAAATATGAACCGTTGAACTTTGGTGTAAACCTATGGTGTATAACAAACATATCAAGATTATATTAGATTATTGCAAGGTTTCATTCGTCTAAAGTAGTAATAGAGAATGATCGGTTAAATGGAATTCCATTAGCAACATTAGAAAATAATGATTTTTTGTATTAAAAAAAAAATTAATCACTGGCATAAAGTTTAAGATAATTAGCTTTTTGTGTCTTAAAAAAGAAAGATACAAATTATTTTCAAGCTTTAACTCTTTCAAAATTCAACTTAGGGAGCTGAGAAGGAGCTTACGATTAAAGTGTGTTACAAAAGTCGAAAAAATCAAACGAGAACTTCAAGTAAATTTCAAAGCTTTTAGGTAAATCACCTTGTTAATTAGTACTTCCTCCGGCCCACTTTAATTGATTTTATAGTTGTTTATACATATATTAAGAAATTCACCTTTTAGCGTTAATTAACAATGTAATTGGCCATATTTACCTTAATTGATTCATTGGAAATACAATAAATACTCCTAGGGTTTTTACTCCAAGGGATACTTTGGAAAAAAGAAAATAATTCCTTCTTGAGATCTAGTGTTGTATGGTGGGCCGGTCCTTGACCGGGCCCGGACCGGGACCGTATGCCTGGCGGGCCTGGTGGGTCGGTCCTGGTGAGCCGGGTTCATATGGTCTTTTGGGAACGTGGCGGGCCGGTTCTTTAAGTCTAGCCCACGAGACCGGGACCGCGAAGCCCGGGACCGGATGGCGGGTCTGGGCCGATCCTAGCGGGCCTCAACGGTAATAATTTTTTAAAAAAAAAAAGGCCAAACGGTCAAAATTTCAGAAATAGCCATTGGAGAAATTTTTTGACCGTTTGGAACTTGCAAAAATAGCCATTTGGCCCCCAAACTTTATTTTAACCCCAAATTTTATATAATTACACTTTTTCCCTATTCTCAACTATAAATACCCCCTCATTCTTTCATTTTTACTCACCAACTTATCAATCTATCTCAATCTCTCTCAATTTATATCTAATTTCTTTTATATAATTGCTTATATTATTATTGCAATTTCGTAAAAATTTGTGAAGTTGGTGAATTGAAGTATTCAAGTCTTCAA
>MU695385.1:38491-74416 GCA_026770625.1 Nicotiana glauca
GTAAGTATCGAGTCGACTTCTCGTCTCTACTTCTTCGAGATTAGACGGGATACTTACTGGGTACATTTTGTTTATGTACTCATGCTACACTTCTGTACTTAAATGTATAGGATTTGAGACAGGTGAGTCCGGACATCATTCTGGTGCATATCAGTGAGCGCGTCTGGGACTTCTACGGTGAGCTGCATTCCTTTCATGCCGATCCGCAGCCGAAGAAGTTTTCATTTGTATTTTTTTTTTTGTTTCTGTCTATCCTGATTCAGACAGTAGGATAGGGTATTATTCTTTTGTGTATATTCTACTAGTTGCCTGTAGCTTGTGACACCAGGCTCTGGCACACACAGTGGTAGACGTTATTTTGGGTTGTATGACTATCTTTATACATTATTGGTCTTTACTATTTTTTTTTAACTTTAAATTGGAAAAATCTATTATAGTGGTTTTTGGCAAGATAAAATGTGAATTTTATTATACTTCCGCGTTGGCTGGCCTGACAAATGGTGTCGGGCGCCATCATGACCTGTTATGGAAAATGGATCGTGACAACATGGTACTAGGTTCACGTAGGTCTCACAAGTTACGAGCAAACCTAATAGAGTCTTATAGATTGGTATGGAGACGTCTGTATTTATCTTCAAGAGGCTATAGGGTATTAGGAAAGACTATCTTTATTCATTTTCCATCGTGTTGTGGTCAGTGTACTGAATTTCCTCTTCTATTATCTCACAGATGGTAAGGACTCGTACCGCCGACATTCTGGACCTGGAAGGAGCTGCTCCCCCCGTTGCTAGAGGCTTAGGTAGAGGCCGGGGGAGGGCAACGGCCCGTGGTAGGAGAAGAGGGCATCCCAGAGCTATTCCAATTGCACCACTAGCAGACCCTGCGGGGGATCCCACTCTTGAGGAGCAGGGAGAGGCGCCCGCAGCAGTGGCTACTCCGGAAGATTTTATGACTGCGTCAGGATTTCACGAGGTCAAGGGTCGTATGCTTCGGTTCATGGACACCATGACTCAGGCTGGTTTATTTCCAGCAAACCAAGCTGCTTCGCAGGCAGGAGGGGGAGCACAGACCCTTACTGCTCAGGCTCCAGGTCATGCAACTGCGGTATATCAGACTTCGGGTGCATTACCCGCAGAGGGGGTTCAGCCAGTTGCTACAGCGGCACCCTAGCCTAGGCCAGCTGTGGAGTTCGATCCGCAGAAGTTACTAGACAGATGGACTAGACTTCACCCTCCAGACTTCGAAGGTGAGCGTCATGAGGACGCCTAGGATTTCATCGATAGGTGCAGGGACAGACTGCACTCTATGAGGATATTGGAGTTGTATGGAGTCGACTTAACTACTTTTTAGCTTGAGGGCAGGGCCCGTAGATGGTGGCAGTCCTATGTTCTTGGTAGGCCTGCTGGTTCTCCTCCCATCACTTGGGGTCAGTTTGTACAGTTGTTCTTGGACAGGTATATTCCACCCTCTGAGAGAGAAGAGCTACGGTATCAGTTTGAGCACCTTGAGCAAGGTCAGATGTCTGTGACCGACTATGAGGCGAGGTTTTCTGAGTTATCTAGCCATGCACTTATGATACTTTCTACAGGTGCAGAGAGAGTGCGAAGGTTTTTGTCGGATTGCAGCCCAGTATTCGATAAGATATGGCCCGAAAGCTGGAGATGGGTACAGAGTATCAGCTTGTGGTCGAGATTGCTCACCGGATTGAGGGGTATCGTCAGAGGAGTAGTGAGAAGATACAGAAGGACAAGAGATCCAGATTCTTTGGAGAGTTCAGAGGTGCCCCAGCTAGGGGCAGAGGTCAATACGGGAGGGACCAGCCCAGTAGGCCCCCATCTTCAGCACCACCACCTCCCGCCCGGGGTGCTCCAGCACGCCCCTATTTCAGTGCCATGTCATAGGTTTCCTACCCCGCCAGCTATTCAGGGTTCTTCCAGTGGGTATTCAGGTCCTCAGGGTTCTTCTTGCCCCTACTTCGATGCTATGCTGGAGACTTTATATCGCCCACCGGCAATTCAGGCTCCTCTCACGGGGTCTATGATTCATCAGGAACAGTCATCAGGGCAGCAGGTCACCGCACCACATTTTTTTCAGTACGGTGATACAGGCCACATGAGGAGATACTGCCTCAGGCTTAGGGGCAAGGCAGTACAGCAGGGGTAGCAGCCCATGACTCTAGCACCAGTGGCCCAACCACCTAGAGGTAGAGGGCAGACTGGTAGAGGACGACCCAGAGGTGGAGGCCAGACAGGGAGAGGTCAGCCAGCTACTCCTCAATCAGGTGGAGGCCAGACAGCCGGTGCTCCAGCTAGATTCTATGCTCTTCCAGCCAGGCCGGATGCATTAGCCTCAAATTCCGTCATCACAGGTATTATCTCCATCAACGGTATAGATGCAACGGTATTATTTGAACCAGAGTCTACTTATTCATATGTATCATCTTTGTTTGCTCGTTTCCTGGCTATTTCTCCTGAGCCTTTGGGTGTTCCTATTTATGTGTCCACTCCTATGGGTGATTCTGTGGTTATGAACCGGATCTACAGGTCTTGTGTGGTTACTTTCTGTGGTTTTGAGACTAGAGCAGATCTTCTGTTGCTCAATATGATCCATTTTAAGGTTATCCTGGGCATGTATTTTTTATCTCCATATCATGCCGTTCGAGATTGCCATGCCAAGACTATTTCTCTAGCGATGCCAGGGATGCCGAGATTAGAGTGGAAGGGTTCCACAGTTGATACACCTAGCAGGGTCATTTCCTTCTTGAAGGCTCAGCGCATGGTGGAGAAGGGGTGTTTGGCTTATTTAGCTTATGTGCGAGACACCACCGCAGAGCCTCCGATGATTGATTCAGTGCCAGTAGTCCGAGAGTTCGTCGATGTTTTTCCTTCTAATCTTCCTGGCATGCCTGCGAACCGTGATATTGATTTTTGTATTGATTTGGCTCCAGGCACTTAGCCTATATCTATCCCACTGTACCGTATGGCTCCTAAGGAGCTGAAGGAGTAGTTGGAGGAGTTGTTACCAAAGGGGTTAGTTAGGCCTAGTGTATCTCCTTGGGGTGCATCAGTGCTATTCGTGAAGAAGAAGGATGGGACTATGCGGATGTGAATTGATTACCACCAGTTGAATAAAGTCACCATCAAGAACAAGTATTCATTGCCCCGTATTGATGATTTTTTTGACCATTTGCAGGGTGCTAGGGTGTTCTCTAAGATCGACTTGAGGTCAGTGTATCATCAGTTGAAGATTCGGGATTCGAATGTTCCGAAAACTGCATTCAGGACTGGGTATGGCCACTATGAGTTTCTGGTGATGTCCTTTGGATTGACTAATGCTCCAGCGGCATTTATGGATTTGATGAACATGGTGTTCATGCCTTATATTGATTCTTTTTTCATCGTTTTCATTGACGACATCTTGATATACTCATGTAGCCTGGGGGAGCACGAGCAGCATTTGAGAGTACTGCTTCAGACCTTGCGAGAACAGCAACTTTATGCTAAGTTCTCCAAGTGTGAGTTGTGTCTAGAGTCAATAGTATTCTTGGGGCATGTAGTGTCAGGAGAGGGTATTAAGGTGGATCCAAAGAAGATTGAGGCAGTTCAGAGTTGGCCACGTCCTACTTCAGTGACCGAGATCAGGAGTTTCTTAGGTTTAGTATGTTATTACTAGCGATTTGTGTAGGGCTTTTCATCTATTGCATCACCTCTGACCAGATTGACCCTAAAGGTTGCCCCATTCTGTTGGTCCAATAATTATGAGGAGAGCTTCCAGAAGCTCAAGACGACTTTGACTACGACACCAGTTTTTGTATTTCCTTCCGGTTCAGGGATGTATACAGTGTATTACGACACTTCTCGTGTTGGCTTGGGATGTGTATTGATGCAGGAAGGGCGAGTTATTGCATATGCTTCACGTCAGCTAAAGGTTCATGAGAAAAATTACCCTGTGCACGATCTAGAGTTGGCGGCGATTGTTCATGCTCTTAAGATATGGAAGAATTATTTATATGGAGTGTCATGTGAGGTTTATACAGACCATTGCAGCTTGCAATATCTGTTCAAGCAGAGGGATCTTAATTTGAGGCAGCGCACGTGGCTTGAGTTACTAAAGGATTATGACATTACCATTCTTTATCATCCAGGCTAGGAAAATGTGGTCGTGGATGCCTTGAGTAGGAAGGCGGAGAGTATGGGTAGCTTGGCATTCATTCCTGCTGAGATGAGACCATTAGCTTTGGATATTCAGTCTTTAGCTAACAGATTTGTGAGATTGGATATTTCAGAGCCTAGCTGGGTTATAGCATGTGTGGTTGCTCAATCTTCGTTATTTGGGCAGATTAAGGCCCGACAGTTTGATGATCCACATTTGGCGATTCTCAGAGAGACGGTACTTCAGGGAGGTGCCAAGGAGATTTCTATTGGCGAGGATGGTGTGTTAAGGCTTCGGGGCCATGTATGTGTCCCTAATGTTGATGGCTTGAGGGAGAGGATTCTAGAGGAGGCCCACAGTTTGAGGTACTCCATTCATCCGGGTGCCACGAAGATGTATCGTGACTTCAGACAGCACTAATGGTGGCGGAGGATGAAGAAGGACATAGTGGATTATATTGCAAGATATTTGAATTGCCAGCAGGTCAAGTATGAGCACCGGAGGCTAGGTGGCCTAATTCAGCAGATGCCTATTCCGGAATGGAAATGGGAGCGCATCACCATGGATTTCGTGGTTGGGTTGCTGCTGACTCAGCGAAAGGATAATTCAGTGTGGGTTATTGTGGATAGATTTATCAAGTCGGTTCACTTCATCCTAGTGGCGACTACTTATACGGCTGAGAGGTATGCACAGATTTACATTCGGGAGATAGTTAGGCTGCACGGTGTGCCGGTTTCCATCATATCAGACAGAGGCCCTCAGTTCACTTCTCATTTTTGGAGAGCTATTCAGAGTGAGTTGGGGACCCGCATAGAGCTTAACACGACATTCCATCCTCAGACCGACAGGCATTCGGAGCGGACAATTAAGATTTTAGAGGATATGCTTAGAGCATGTTTGATTGACTTTGGAGGGAAGTGGGATTAGTTCTTACCCTTAGCAAAATTTGCATATAATAACAGCTATCAGTCCAGCATAGAGATGGCCCCGTATGAGGCATTATATGGTCGGCGTTGTCGTACTCCTATCGGGTGGTTTTAGCCTGGCGAGGCTAAGTTGCTTGGTACAGATTTGGTTCAGGATGCCTTGGATAAGGTAAAGTTGATTTAGGAGAGGCTCCGCACAGCTCAGTCCATGCAAAAGAGTTACGCAGACCAGAATGCGCACGATGTATCATTCATGATTGGTGAGAAGGTTCTCTTGAAGGTTTTGCCCATGAAGGGCATTATGAGGTTCGGAAAGAAGGGCAAGTTAAGCCCAAGGTTTATTGTCATCTTCGAGGTGCTGAGGCAAGTTGGGGAGGTTGCCTATGAGCTTGATTTACCTCCCAGTTTATCGGGAGTTCATCCAGTCTTCCATGTATCAATGCTTCGGAAGTATCATGCCGACTATTCACACGTGTTGGATTTCAGTACCATTCAGCTAGACGAGAGCTTGGGCAACGAGGAGAAGCCAGTTGCCATTGTTGATAGACAGGACCACCAGTTGAGGTCAAAGAGGATTTCTGCGGTAAGATTCCAGTGGAGGGGACAACCGGTCGAAGAGGTGACCTGGGAGTCCGAGGAGGACATGCGGAGGCGATATCCCTACTTATTCAGCTGACCATGTACTTTTCTATGTTCGTTCGAGGACAAACGTTTGTTTAAGAGGTGGAGAATGTAACGACCCGACTGGTCGTTTTGAATTTTTGAACCTCGTTCCCTTAAATAAAACTTTCCGCACTTGCTTTAGCTAATTTATGACTTGCGGGGATGAGTGGTTGGGAAGTTAGAAGAATTTTGAGCAAGAATAAGTCTAGTTGCTTCTTTAAGTTTCTCTATAAAGGCCAAGTTTTACTTCGGTCAATATTTTAAAGTAACAGACCTGTAATCGTGATTTGATAATTTCTGAGGGTCCGTGGGAAAATATGGGACCTGGGCGTATGCCCGGAATCGAGTTTTCAGGTCCCTAGCCCGAGTAATGAATTTTTATGTGAAATTGTTAAGTTAAAGTTTCAAAGTTTTAAATAAACTAAGAAATCACTGTTTTACTAGGTATCGGGTTCGGATTTCGATTCTGAAACATGGTACAAGTCCAAAATATCAGTTAAGACCAACCTGCAAAATTTGGTGTCAATCCGAGTAGCTTAAGGGCGTTTTGACCCGTTGGAGGAGAATTAAGAACTTGAAGTTCAATGATTTGATTCATTTGGTTTTAGGGGTTGATTCCTCGAGTTAGCATTTTTGAGTGTTTCGAGGGTTAGAGTAAGTCCGCCTCGTGATTTCAGACTTGTCGGTATGTTCGGGCGGCGCTCGGGAGCCCCGAGCGTCAAATGGTCGAGGTTCGAGTGAAGTTGGAAACTTAGGAAAGGGCTGGGATTTGTTGCTTCTGTCATAACTGCATCTGCGGTTCTTGGGCCGCAGAAGCGGGACTGCAGATGTGGTCTAATGATCACGGAAGCGGAAGGGGCTAGGCCTAGGGGAAACCGCAGAAGCGGACCCCCGACCGCAGAAGCGGTCCACTTATCCCAGGCCCAGAACCGCAGAAGCGGTGGGCTTTCTGCAGAAGCGGACTCGCAGAAGCGAGATCTTGACCGTAGAAGCGGCCCAGGCCTCCCTTGCCCATTTCCGCAAAAGCGGCTCTTGTCCGCAGAATCGGACCCCGCAGAATCGGACCCCGCAGAAGCGGGAATCCTTCCGCAGAAACGGAAATAGCTGGGCAGAAGGGTTCATTTAATTCGAACCCCAAGTCATTTTTATCATATCTCTTACAACACTTGGGCGATTTTGGGGGTTTCAAAGAGAGAGTTTCCACATATCATTGCAAGGTAAGTAATCCCCACTCAGTTTCAGTTCAAATACATAAACATTAGGTAGATTAAACACTAAAAATTAGGTAAAATCAAAAGATTAGAATTAGACCTAGGGTTTAATCAAAACTAAAATTTAATCTTATAATTTGCCATGTAATGAACTATAAATCATATATTTGTGATCCTTAGATGATAGAGAACAACTTCCTTCAAAAAATCTTGGAATCCGGGCATGTGGGCCCGGGGTCGAAATTTAGGAAACTTGTATTAACGGTTAGGAAATTTCTTAAACAATTAGACTTTAACCTTGAAAGATCTTATTGACTAGTTCTTGCTTATTTTAATTAGTTGGTGCTCGTTTGGCTATGAATTGAGGGTTTGGGCTTATTCTTGATATAGGAAATGTGCTTCGGAGCCAGGTGAGTCTCCTTTCTAACCTCGTAAGAGGGAATTGTCCCTATAGGATTAATCATTGGGTATTTGTTGCTAAATGCGGGGACTACGCACGCGCTAGGTGATGAGAGCCCGTGCGTGGCTACTACTATGTTAAATGTCCGGGTAGTTCAGGACCCAAAACATGCCTACTAAATGTATCTCTTATGTTAACTTGTTGTTATGAACACTTAGTGTATACTAGAGACTTAAAAGGGGGATATGAGCATACTTGCATAGTTATTTAAGTTTGGCTTGGTAGTTTTGACCATTTATGTGCCATGTGTGTGAACTTAATATTTTATCCTTATTTGTGGATCGGACCGATCGCCTCGGTATGAATAGATGCATCTATAGGCGCGCCGTCGACCCTCGGCAAGTGCACATTTTATTTTTGTTTGTTCGGGCCGTCACCTCGGTATTATGTGTGCATGTTAATTATGGGAAAGCTCATACTTGCTTTATTTTGCCATTATCTCGTATGAAAAATTATAAACTTGATGCAGTAAAGTTCTTGACTTATACCATTTGCCATAAACTGTTGACGCTTGTAAATTCCATGATTTGAACACATCATACTTATATATATATATATATATATATATATATATATATATATATATATATATATATATATATATATATATATATATATATATATATATATATATATTCTCGTCTCTACTTCTTCGAGATTAGACGGGATACTTACTGGGTACATGTAGTTTATGTACTCATGCTACACTTCTGTACTTAAATGTACAAGATTTGAGGCAGGTAGATCCGGACATCATTCTGGTGCATATCAGTGAGCGCGTCTCGGACTTCTACGGTGAGCTGCATTCCTTTCATACCAATCCGCAACAAAAGAAGTCTTCCTTTGTATTTTTTGGTTGTTTTTGTCTGTCCTGATTCAGACAGTAGGATACAGTATTATTCTTTTGTGTATATTCTACTAGTTGCCTGTAGCTTGTGACACCAGGTTCTGGCACACACAGTGGTAGTCGTTATTTTGGGTTGTATGACTATCTTTATACATTATTGGTCTTTACTGGTTTTTTTTAACTTTAAATTGGAAAAATCTATTATAGTGGTTTTTGGCAAGGTAAAATGAGAATTTTATTATACTTCCGTGTTGGCTGGCCTGACAAATAGTGTCGAGCGCCATCATGACCTGTTATGAAAAATGGGTCGTGACAACATGGTATCAGAGCACTAGGTTCACGTAGGTCTCACAAGTTACGGGCAAACCTAATAGAGTCATGTAGATCGGTACGGAGACGTCTGTATTTATCTTCGAGAGGCTATAGGGTGTTAGGAAAGACTACTCTTTATTCATTTTCCATCGTGCAGTGGTCAGTGTACTAAATTTTCTCTTCTATTCTCTCACTGATGGTGAGGACTCGTACCGCCGACGTTCCGAACCCGGGAGGAGATGCTCCTCCCATTACTAGAGGCCGAGGTAGAGGCCAGGGGAGGGCACCAGCCAGTGGTAGGGGATGAGGGCATCCCAGAACTATTCCAGGTGCACCACCAGCAGACCCTGCGGGGGATCCCACTATTGAGGAGCAAGGCAAGGCGCCCGCAGTTGTGCCTACTCCGGCGGATTTCATGACTGCGCCGGGATTTCAGAAGGTTATGGCCGTATGCTTCGGTTCATGGACACCATGACTCAGGCTGGTTTATTTCCAGCAGACCCAGCAGCTTCGCAAGTAGGAGGGGTAGCACAGACCCCTACTACTCGGGCTTCAGGTCATGCAGCTGCGATATATCAGACTCAGAGTGCACTACCCGCAGAGGGGGTTCAGCCAGTTGCTGCAACGGCACCCCAACCTAGGCTAGCTGTGGAGTTCGATCCGCAGAAGTTACTAGACAGATGGACCAGACTTCACCCTCCAGTCTTCAGAGGTGAGCGTCATGAGTGTCGTACCTCCTTTTTCACTATACGAGTTTTTCCAATTAAAGGACAATCAAAACGAGATTTATTAAAGTTTCAGAGTCGCCACTTGGGAGATTTATGGTATCCCAAGTCACCGGTTTAGAATCCCGAATCGAGGAAAAGAATGACTATGTTTAACAGTTCGCGAACTAGAAATCCGAGTAAGGAATTCTGTTAACCCGGGAGAAGGTGTTAGGCATTCCCGAGTTCCGTGGTTCTAGCACAGTCGCTCAACTGTTATATTTGAAATATTTATCTGATTTCAAAACATGTTTTAGCTTATGTGCCTTTTGACCTTGAACCACTTTTATTATTATTTTATTGAGAATTGCAACGTCGTGGAAACGCGTCTCGAACCACATCACATAAATGCACCCGCGGTTTTTGACACATTTCGACTTTGTCGAGATTTGGATTTGGGTCACATAAATGCGCACCCGTGTTTAGGAAGATAATGTTATTAAATACGTGCCTAAAGAGACTAACACGTTATTATCTTTAGGGAAGACCGTGAAATTCGCTAAACGGCCCATCCCGAATTTTAAGTATTTTAATGTATACATTACCTTCCTAAACGCGGGTGCACATTTATGTCATTTATATGACCCAAATCCAAATCTCGACGAAGTCAAAATGTGTCAAAAACCGCGGGTGCATTTATGTGACTTGGTTCGAGACGCATTTCCACGACGTTGCAATTCTTAATAAAATAATAATAAAAGTGGTTCAAGGTCAAAAGGCACATAAGCTAAAACATGTTTTGAAATTGGATAAATATTCCAAATATAAAAGTTGAGCGACCTGCTAGAACCACGGAACTCGGGAATGCCTAACACCTTCTCCCAGGTTAACAGAATTCCTTACTCGGATTTCTGGTTCGCGGACTGTTAAACATAGTCATTCTTTTCCTCGATTTGGGATTCTAAACTGGTGACTTGGGACACCATAAATCTCCCAAGTGGCGACTCTGAAACTTTAATAAATCTCGTTTCGATTGTCCTTTAATTGGAAAAACTCCCCTATACCTTTGGGTGTAGTGAAAAAGGAGGTACGACAACTCTGGCGACTCTGCTGGGGATATCCTTCTTGATACTAGTCCATCCCTTTGCCAATCTCCTCTTGCTGGGGAATGTCCTTCTTGACACTGGCCTTGCGCTTCTTCCTTCCTGACTCATACCACATGGATGTACTAGTCAGATCTCGTCTTGCATAATTGGAAAGCTGATGGCAGATTTTGAAGTCATTTTTCATTTGTCTTGACCAAACAGACTCTGTTGGGGAATTTTTTATGAAAGGAGAAAGATAAAAGGGAACAGAATAAAAGACAAAAGAAAGAGAAGACTCCTAGCCAGGAAAACTATAAAGTAATAACCTATCTGACGTGGACACCAACTCTAATGGCCATGACATGCACATGTAGCCTATCCTCCATCGTTAATCACCTTTCACAATATTTGTCTGGTAATTTCCAATCTAATTATCAATCTTTATTTAACTTGTAGTGCCCGAAGGGTTTTCACTATCAAGCCTCTCTCATTTTGGCTTTCTCTCAGCTCACAGTCGCCTCAAGGTGTCCGTGAAGGTTTTCACCAATAAGACTCTCTCATTTGTATTACTTTTCAGCTGGGGATTGGGGTGTTACCGCTAAGACTCTCTCATATTTCTTTCCTTTTATTTCCTAATTTTAAAACCAAAGATCTTAGATTAACTTGTAAAACCATTATTAACCTAAAAATACTAAATAACTCTTAATAATAATTATCACACAAGACTAAATAAAAAGAAAATCAAACAATTTGGACACTTAAACACTGAAATGCAAAGTACATTATTTTTTGATTTCTTTTCATTTTTGTAAAACAACCATTTACTTACTCCTAATTGTAGAATTAAATCCTAAATGCAAATGCGATATATTTTTTGTATCTTTTATTATTTTAACAAATAAACATGCTCGAACGAATGCAAACAATACAAAAAAATAACACAAAATTCATGACAATTGCAAACAAACAAAACTATTTTATTTTACATTTTTTGGAGTAATTCTCATATAGGGAAAAAATTACGTGCTCACAATGAGGACGCTCATGATTTCATCGACAGGTGCAGGGACAGACTGCACGCTATGAGGATATTGGAGTCACATGGATTTGACTTCACTACTTTTCAGCTTGAGGGCAGGGCCCGTAGATGGTGGCAGTCCCATGTTCTTGGTAGGCCCGCCGGTTCTCCTCCCATCACTTGGGGTCAGTTTGTATAGTTGTTCTTGGATAGGTATATTCCGCCCTCTGAGAGGGAAGAGCTGCGGTATCAGTTTGAGCACCTTGAGCAGGGTCAGATGTCTATGACTGATTATGAGGCAAGGTTTTCTGAGTTATCTCGCCATGCACTTTTGATACTCCCTATAGATGCAGAGAGAGTGCGGAGGTTTTTTGCCGGATTGCAGCCCAGTATTCGATCGAATATGGCCCTAGAGCTGGAGATGGGTACAGAGTATCAGCTTATGGTCGAGATTGCTCGCCGGATTGAGGGGTATCGTCAGAGGGGCAGGGAGAAGATACAGCAGGACAAGAGAGCCAGATTCTTTGGAGAGTTCAGAGGTGCCCCAGCTAGGGGCAGAGGACAGTACGGGGCCAGTCCAGTAGGCCCCTATCTTCAGCACTACCACCTCCCGCCCGGGGTGCTCCAGCACGCCCCTATTTCAGTGCCATGCTAGAGGGTTCCTCTCGCCCGCCAGCTATTCAGGATTTTTCCAGTGGGTATTCAGTTCCTCGGGGTTCTTTTGTCCCTACTTCAGTGTTATGCCGGAGACTTCATATTGCCCACCGGCTATTCAGGCTCCTCCTACGGGTCTACGAGTCATCAAGGTAGCAGGTCGCCGCACCATGTTGTTTTGAGTGTAGTGATACAGGCCACATGCGGAGATACTGCCCCGGGCTTCGGGGCAAGGCAGTACAGCAGGGGCAGCAGCCCATGACTCCAGCACCAGTGGCCCAGCCACCTAGAGGTAGAGGGAAGACTGGTAGATGATGACCCATAGGTGGAGGCCAGACAGGGAGAGGTCAGCCAGCTACTCCTCAGTCAGGTGGAGGCCAGACAGCCGGTGCTTCAGCTAGATTCTATGCTCTTCCAGCCAGGCCGGATGCATTGGCCTCAGATGCCATCATCACAGGTATTTTCTCTGTCAGCGATACAGATGCATCGGTATTATTTGATCCAAGGTCTACTTATTCATATGTATCATATATGTTTGTTCGTTTCCTGGCTATTTCTCCTGAGCCTTTGGGTGTTCCTATTCATGTGTCCACTCATGTGGGTGATTCTATGGTTGTGAACCAGATCTACCGGTCTTGTGTGGTTACTTTCTGTGATTTTGAGACTAGAGCAGATCTTTTGTTGCTTGATATGATCGATTTTGAGGTTATCCTGGGCATGGATTGGTTATCTCCATATCACGCCGTTCTAGATTTCCATGGCAAGACTGTTTCTCTCGCAATACCAGGGTTGCCGAGATTGGAGTGGAAGGGTTCCACAGTTGATACGTCTAGTAGGGTCATTTCCTTCCTGAAGGCTCAGCGCATGGTGGAGAAGAGGTGTTTGGCTTATTTAGCTTATGTGCGAGACAGCACCGCAGAGTCTTCGATGATTGATTCAGTGCCAGTCGTCTGAGAGTTCGTCGATGTTTTTCCTTCTGATCTTCCTGGCATGCCTCTGGACCGTGATATTGAATTTTGTATTGATTTGGCTCCAGGCACTCAGCCTATATCTCTCCCACAGTACGATATGGCTCCTAAGGAGCTGAAGGAGCAGTTGGAGGAGTTGTTAGCAAAGGGGTTTGTTAGGCCCACTGTATCGCCTTAGGGTGCACCATTGTTATTCATAAAGAAGAAGGATGGGACTATGCGGATATGCATTGATTACCGCCAGTTGAACAATGTCACCATTAAGAACAAGTATCCATTGCCCCGTATTGATGATTTATTTGACCAGCTACAGGGTGCTAGGGTGTTCTATAAGATCAACTTGAGGTCAGGGTATCATCAACTGAAGATTCGAGATTCGGATGTTCCGAAAACTACATTCAGGACTAGGTATGGCCACTATTAGTTTCTGGTGATGTCCTTTGGCTTGACTAATGCTCCAGCAGCATTTATGGATTTGATGAACAGGGTGTTCAGGCCTTATATTGATTCTTTTGTCATCATTTTGATTGATGACATTTTGATATACTCACATAACCTGGGGGAGCACGAGCAGCATTTGAGAGTAGTGCTTCAGACCTTGCGAGAACAGCAGCTTTATGCTAAGTTCTCCAAGTGTGAGTTTTGGATAGAGTCAGTAGCATTCTTGGGGCATGTAGTGTCAGGAGAGGGTATTAAGGTGGATCCTAAGAAGATTGAGGCAGTTCAAAGTTGGCCACGTTGTACTTCAGTGACCGAGATTAGGAGTTTCTTAGGGTTAGCAGGTTATTACCAGCGATTTGTGCAGGGATTTTCAGCTATTGCATCACCTCTGACCAGATTGACCCACAAGGGTGCCCCATTTTGTTGGTCCAATGATTATATGGAGAGCTTCCGGAAGCTCAAGACGGCTTTGACTACGGCACCAGTTCTTGTATTGCCTTCTGGCTCACGGATATATACAGTGTATTGCAACGCTTCTCGTGTTGGCTTGGGATGTGTATTGATGCAGGAAGGGAGAGTTATTGCATATGCTTCACGTCAGCTGAAGGTTCATGAGAAAAATTACCCTGTGCACGATCTAGAGTTGGCGGCGATTGTTCATGCTCTTAAGATGTGGAGGATTTATTTATATGGAGTGTCATGTGAGGTTTATACAGACCATCGCAGCTTGCAGCATCTGTTCAAGTAGAGGGATCTTAATTTGAGGCAGCGCAGGTGGCTTGAGTTACTAAAGGATTATGACATTACCATTCTTTATCATCCAGGAAAGGCAAATGTGGTCGCGGATGCCTTGAGTAGGAAGGCGGAGAGTATGGGTAGCTTGGCATTCATTCCTGCTGAGATGAGACCATTAGCTTTGGACATTCAGTCTTTAGCTAACAGACTTGTGAGATTGGATATTTTAGAGCCCAGTCGGGTTCTAGCATGTGTGGTTGCTCAGTCTTTGTTATTGGGGCAGATTAAGGCCCGACAGTTCGATGATCCATATTTGGCGGTTCTTAGAGAGACGATACTTCAGGGAGGTTCCAAGGATATTTCTATTGGCGAGGATGGTGTGTTACGGCTTCGGGGCCGTGTATGTGCCCCTAATGTTGATGGCTTGAGGGAGAGGATTCTAGAGGAGGCCCATAGTTCAAGGTACTCCATTCATCCGGGTGCCACGAAGATGTATCGTGACTTAAGACAGCACTACTGGTGGCGGCGGATGAAGAAGGACATAGTGGAGTATGTTGCTAGATGTTTGAATTGCCAGCAGGTCAAGTATGAGCACCAGAGGCCATGTGGCCTACTTCAGCAGATGTCTATTCCGGAATGGAAATGAGAGCGCATCACCATGGATTTTTTGGTTGGGTTGTCGCGGATTCTGCGGAAGGTTGATTCAGTGTGGGTTATTGTGGATAGATTGACCAATTCGACTCACTTCATTCCAGTGGCGACTACTTATACGGCGAAGAGGTATGCCCAGATTTATTTTTGGGAGATAGTTAGGTTGCATGGTGTGCCGGTTTCCATCACATCAGACAGAGGCCCTCAGTTCACTTCCCATTTCTTGAGAGCTGTTCAGAGTGAGTTGGGGGCCAACGTAGAGCTTAGCATGGCATTCCATCCTCAGACAGACGGGCAGTCGGAGCGGACAGTTCGGATTTTAGAGGATATCCTTAGAGCATGTGTGATTGACTTTGGAGGGTAGTGGGATCAGTTCTTACCCTTGGCGGAATTTGCATATAATAACAGCTATCAGTCCGGCATAGAGATGGCCCCGTATGAGGCATTATATGGCTGGCGTTGTCGTACTCCTATCGGGTGGTTTTAGCCTGGCGAGGCTAAGTTGCTTGGTACAGATTTGGTTCAGGATGCCTTGGATAAGGTAAAGTTGATTTAGGAGAGGCTCCGCACAGCTCAGTCCATGCAAAAGAGTTACGCAGACCAGAATGCGCACGATGTATCATTCATGATTGGTGAGAAGGTTCTCTTGAAGGTTTTGCCCATGAAGGGCATTATGAGGTTCGGAAAGAAGGGTAAGTTGAGCCCAAGGTTTATTGGCCCCTTCGAGGTGCTGAGGTGAGTTGGGGAGGTTGCCTATGAGCTTGCTTTACCTCCCAGTTTATCAGGAGTTCATCCAGTCTTCCATGTATCGATGCTTCGGAAGTATCATGCCGACTATTCACACGTGTTGGATTTCAGTACCATTCAGCTAGAAGAGAGCTTGGGCTACGAGGAGGAGCCAGTTGCCATTATTGATAGACATAACCGCCAGTTGAGGTCAAAGAGGATTTCTGCGGTAAGAGTCCAGTGGAGGGGCCAACCGGTCGAAGAGGCGACCTGGGAGTCCGAGGAGGACATGCGGAGCCGATATCCCCACTTATTCAGCAATCCAGGTACTTTTCTATGTTCGTTCGAGGACGAACGTTTGTTTAAGAGGTGGAGAATGTAACGACTCAACTGGTCATTTTGAATTTTTGAACCCCGTTCCCTTAAATAAAACTTTGCGCACTTGCTTTAGCTAATTTATGACTTGCGGGGACGGGTGGTTCAGAAGTTAGAAGAGTATTGAGCAAGAATAAGTCTAGTTGCTTCTTTAAGTTTCTTTTAAAAGGCCAAGTTTGACTTCGGTCAATATTTTGGGGAAACGGACCCGGAATCGTGATTTGACAATTTCTTAGGTTCCGTGGGAAAATATGGGACTTGACGTATGCCCCGAATCGAGTTCTGAGGTCCCTAGCCCGAGTAATAAATTTTATGTGAAATTGTTATGTTAAAGTTTCAAAGATTTAAATAAACTAAGAAATCATTGCTTTACTAGGTACTGGGTTCGGATTTCGATTCCGAAACATGGTACAAGTCTGAAATATCAGTTAATACCTACCCGTAAAATTTGGTGTCAATCCGAGTAGCTTAAGGGCGTTTTGACCCATTGGAGGATAATTAAGAACTTGAAGTTTAATAATTTGATTCATTTGGTTTTGGGGGTTGATTCCTCGATTTAGCGTTGTTTTAAGTGTATCGAGGGTTCGAGTAGGTCCGCCTCATAATTTCAGACTTGTCGGTATGTTCGGGCGGGGCTCGGGAGCCCCGAGCGTCAAATGGTCGAGGTTCGAGTGAAGTTGGAAACTTAGGAAAGGGCTAGGATTTGCTGCTTCTGTCATAACCGCATATGCGATTCCTGGGCCCCAGAAGCAGGACCGCAGATGCGTTCTAATGATCGCGGAAGCGTAAGGGGCCAGGCCCAGGGGGAACTGCAGAAGCAGACCCCCGACCACAGAAACTGTCCACCTATCCCAGGCCCAGAACCGCAGAAGCGGTGGGCTTTCCGCGGAAGCGAACTCGCAGAAGCGAGATCTTGACCGCAGAAGCAGCCCAGGCCTCCCTTTCCCATTTCCACAAAAGTGGCTCTTGTCCGCAAAAGCGGGAATCCTTCCGCAGAAGAGGAAATAGTTGGGCAGAAGGGTTCATATAACTCGAACCCCAAGCCGTTTTTATCATATCTCTTACAACACTTGGGCGATTTTGGGGGTTTCAAAGAGAGAGTTTCCACATATCATTCCAAGGTAAGTAATCCCCACTCACTTTTAGTTCAAATACATAAATATTAGGTCGATTTAACACTAAAAATTAGGTAAAATCAAGAGATTAGAGTTAGACCTAGGGTTTAATCAAAACTAAGATTTAATCTTATAATTTGCCATATAATGAACTGGAAATCATACATTTGTGATCCTTAGGTGATAGAGAACAACTTCCTTCAAAAAATCTTGGAATCCAGGCACGTGGGCCCGGGGTCGGAATTTAGGAAACTTGTATTAATGGTTAGGAAATTGCTTAAACAATTAGAATTTACCTTGTAAGCTCTTATTGACTAGTTCTTGCTTATTTTAATTAGTTGGTGCTCGTTTGGCTATGAATTGAGGGTTTGGGCTTATTCTTGATATTGGAAGTGCGCTTCGGAGCGAGGTGAGTCTCCTTTCTAACCTCGTAAGATGGAATTGTCCCTATAGGATTAATGATTGGGTATTTATTGCTAAATGCGGGGACTACGCACGCACTAGGTGACGAGAGCCCGTGTGTAGCTACTACTATGTTAAATGTCCGGGCAGCTCACGACCCACAACATGCCTATTAAATGTATCTCTTATGTTAACTTGTTGTTATGAACACTTAGTGTATACTAGAGACTTAAAAGGGGGATATGAGCATACTTGCATAGTTATTTAAGTTTGGCTTGGTATTTTTGACCATTTATGTGCCATGTGTGTGAACTTGATATTTTATCCTTATTTGTGGATCGGACCGATCGCCTCGGTATGAATAGATGTATCTATAGGTGCGCCATAGACCCTCGGCAAGTGCACAGTTTATTTCTGTTTGTTCGGGCCATCGCCTCAGTATTATGTGCGCATGTTAATTGTGGGAAAGCTCACACTTGATTCATTTTGTCATTATCTCATATGACAAATTATATACTTGATGCAGTAAAGTTATTGACTTATACCACTTGCCATAAACTGTTGACGCTTGTAAATTCCATGATTTGAACACATCATACTTATACATAAACAACATGTACTCCCGTCTAATCTCGAAGAAGTAGAGACGAGAAGTCGACTCGATACTTACTAAGGTCAATTAATATATATATATATATATTAATTGACCTTAGTAAGTATCGAGTCGACTTCTCGTCTCTACTTCTTCGAGATTAGACGGGAGTACATGTTGTTTATGTATAAGTATGATGTGTTCAAATCATGGAATTTACAAGCGTCAACAGTTTATGGCAAGTGGTATAAGTCAATAACTTTACTGCATCAAGTATATAATTTGTCATATGAGATAATGACAAAATGAATCAAGTGTGAGCTTTCCCACAATTAACATGCGCACATAATACTGAGGCGATGGCCCGAACAAACAGAAATAAACTGTGCACTTGCCGAGGGTCTATGGCGCACCTATAGATACATCTATTCATACCGAGGCGATCGGTCCGATCCACAAATAAGGATAAAATATCAAGTTCACACACATGGCACATAAATGGTCAAAAATACCAAGCCAAACTTAAATAACTATGCAAGTATGCTCATATCCCCCTTTTAAGTCTCTAGTATACACTAAGTGTTCATAACAACAAGTTAACATAAGAGATACATTTAATAGGCATGTTGTGGGTCGTGAGCTGCCCGGACATTTAACATAGTAGTAGCTACACACGGGCTCTCGTCACCTAGTGCGTGCGTAGTCCCCGCATTTAGCAATAAATACCCAATCATTAATCCTATAGGGACAATTCCATCTTACGAGGTTAGAAAGGAGACTCACCTCGCTCCGAAGCGCACTTCCAATATCAAGAATAAGCCCAAACCCTCAATTCATAGCCAAACGAGCACCAACTAATTAAAATAAGCAAGAACTAGTCAATAAGAGCTTACAAGGTAAATTCTAATTGTTTAAGCAATTTCCTAACCATTAATACAAGTTTCCTAAATTCCGACCCCGGGCCCACGTGCCTGGATTCCAAGANAGTTCTGTACTTAAATGTACATGATTTGAGGCAGGTGAATCCGGACATCATTCTGGTGCATATCAATGAGCGCGTCTGGAACTTCTACGCTGAGCTGCATTCCTTTCATGCCGATCCGCAGCCGAAGAAGTATTCCTTTGTATTTTTTTGTTGTTTCTGTCTATCCTGATTCAGACTGTAGGATAGGGTATTATTCTTTTGTGTATATTCTACTAGTTGCATGTAGCTTGTGACACCAGGTTCTGGCACACACAGTGGTAGACGTTATTTTGGGTTGTATGACTATCTTTATATGTTCTGTGTCTTTACTGGTCTTTTTTAACTTTAAATTGGAAAAATCTATTATAGTGGTTTTTGGCAAGGTAAAATGAGAATTTAATTATACTTCCGCGGTGGCTGGCCTGACAAATGGTGTCAGGCACTATCATGACCTGTTATGGAAAATGGGTCGTGACAGCCTCGGGGATAGTATACCTGGGTGGAGGTACCTGGATCTGCACATGAAAAACATGCGCAGAAGGGGTATGAGTACACCACAGTGGTACTCAGTAAGTGCCAAGCCTAACCTCGGTTGGGTAGTGACAAGGAAGGTTAGGGCCCTACTGAGATAAACATAATAAATGATAAGATAAAGGGAACATTATAGATAAGGTCTACAACGACAATCAAAACAGTATAAATAAGGAACGCAGTAATATAAAGCAAAAACAAAATAATAGAAGGTAAGTATTGCTCACAACATGCATGATAATCGGGGATCTCTGGGTATCCTAATGGATAATTCAGGGATCTCTTGGTATCCCGAGGATCTCTTGGTATCCTCAATAATAATTCGGGGATATCTTGGTATCCTCAATAATAATTCGGGGTTATCTTAGTATCCTCAATAATAATTCGGGGGATCTCTTGGTATCCTCAATAATAATTCGGGGATCTCTTGGTATCCTCAATAATAATTCGGGGATCTCTTAGTATGCCACACTCCCAATCCAGAACATAAACCGTGCAGGGGATCTCCCGGGATGCCGTCCCGTAGTCCCAAATTTAAAACAAATAATAACAACTCAAATATCAAATAAATACCAATCTCATAATTAATAATAGTAAATTCTAGCCTAACATGCTTCATAGATTACAAACAAGGCAATTTAAGCAATTAGGCAAGTAAGTCAACTAAACATGCTCCTCTAACTAACACAGGCTAATTTGCAATTAGAGTAAAACAGATAAACAAGAAAATTCAATTTAAATACTCCAAATAAAAATGGATTTTCAACAATTAGCTCAAGTACGCACTCGTCACCTCACGTACAAGGCATTCAATTACCAAATATCAAATCCTAAGGGACAAAGTCCCACACACAAGGTTAGACAAGCCACTTACCTCGAACAAGTACGAGTCAACCCGAACCATGCTTTTGCCACGAGTATTCGACTCCAAATGGCTCAAATCCCGTTGTCCTCTCCGGAAATCTCTTGAAAAATCGTCGTAACTGAGCTCCAAATCGTCAAAAATGGAAAATGGGAACGAAGTCCCATTTTTAGGACTTAACCTTCGGCCTAAGCACGTTTTCCGCTTCTGCGGTCATTTAACCGCTTCTGCGGTCATTTAACCGCTTCTGCGGTACCACTTCTGCAGTTATAAGACCGCTTTTGCGGTCTCTGTTGACTAGACCATGGACCGTTTCTGTGGTGGAAATCTCGCAGGTGCGAGATCGCTTCTGCGAAAACGCGCCCGCTTCTACGAAAAATGGAGGGAAGCCTAGCTTTCGCTTCTGGGGTGCCTAGGTCACTTATGTGACTCCGCTTATGCGGCTTCCAAGCCGCTTCTGCGGTTCCCAAGCTGCAGAAGCGAGAATACCAAAAGCTTTGCTGCTGCAACATTTTTAAATCCGAAAATGCCCCGTTAAGCATCTGAAACACACCCGAGGCCCCCGGGACCTCAACCAAAATTACCAAAACCTCCTAAAACATCATACAAACTTGATACAATCATCAAAACACCTCAAACAATTCCAAAACCATCAAATTACATCGAATGCAAGCCTAAGATCTTCTAAAAATTTCCAAAACACGCATTTAATCAAAAACCCAACCAAACCTCGTCCGAATGACCTGAAATTTTGCACCCATATCCCAAAACACCTGACGAAGCTATAACAACACTCAGAATTCTATTCCGACTCTCAGATTAAAATCTCTCCTATCAACCAGAAATTGCCAAAATACTAACTTCGCCAAGTCAAGCCTAATTCTACAGCGGACCTCCAAAACTACTTCCAGTTACACTTCTAACCCCGAAATCACCTAACGGAGCTAACTGAACCATCAGATTTCCATTTTGAGGCCATCTTCATATTTTTTCGACAACGGTCCACTTTCAAACACTTAAGCTCTCATTTAGGGACTAGGTGTCCCAAAACTCTCTGAAACTCAACACCTAACGTCCCGGCAAACCAAAATAGCATAAATGACCTTGGGGAAAACAGTAAATAGGGGATCGTGGCGTAAATTGTAAAAATGACCGGCTGGGTCGTTACATCATCTTACACTTAAACATTTATTCATCCTCGAATGAGCATAAAGAACATACTTGAAGTAGTGAAAAGATGAGGGTATCGGCTGCACATATCCCGCTCGGTCTCCCAAGTCGCCTCCTCGGCCGGCTAACCCTACCACTGAACCTTTACTGAAGTAATATTTTCTTGACCTCAGCTTTCTAACCTGCCAGTCCAATATTGCCACTGGCTCCTCAACATAGCATAGATCCTTGTCCAACTAGACTGAACTGAAATCCAACACATGCAACGGATCACCGTGATACCTCCAGAGCATAGAAACACGAAATACCGGGTGAACTCCTGCCAAGCTGGGAGGTAAGGCAAGCTCATAAGCAACCTCCCCAACCTTATAGGAAACATCTTGAACCTTCTGGTCTGCATAGTTCTTCTGTCTGTACTGGGCTGTACGGATTCTATCCTGAATCACCTTAAACTTCTCCAAAGCATCCTGAACCACGTCTGTGCCAAACAATCTAGTCTTACCCGGATCGAACCAAACCACCGGGTCTCTGGTGCTTATATTTCACCTACTCACAGTTGAGGCACTGAGGTACAAACCCGACAAGACTCCGAATGATCCAATCTCACAAACTGGTTGGCTAAGGCCTGAACATCCATTGCCATAGGCCTCTCTAATGCTGGTAGGTAAGCCAAACTTCCCAAACTCTCTGCCCGACGACTCAATGCATCGGCCACTATATTGACCTTGCCCGGGTGATAGAGGATAGTGATGTCATAATACTTCCGCAACTCTAACAACATCCTTTGGCGCAAATTTAGATCCTTTTGCTTGAACAGGTGTTACAAGCTCCGGTGACTAGTATAAATCTCACAAGGCACACTGTACAAATAATGACGACATATCTTTAAGGCGTGAGCAATAGTAACTAACTCAAGATCGTGAACAGGATAATTCTTCTTATTTACCTTCAACTGTCTGGACGCGTAGGGAATCACCCTACCGTCCTGCATCAATACCGCTCCAAGGCCAATCCTCGAGGCATCACAATAGACAGTATAAGACCCCAAACACACAGGAAATATCAAAACTGGGGTTGTAGTCAAAGCTGTCTTGAGCTTATAAAAGCTCTCCCTGCACTTTTCCGTCCATGGGAACGGAGTACCCTTCTGGGTCAGTCTGGTCATAGGGGCTGCAATAGATGAAAACCCCTCCATGAAACGGTGGTAGTAACCCTCCAAGCCAAGGAAACTACGGATCTCTATAGCTGAGGATGGTCTGGGCTAACTCTGCACTGCTTCTACCTTCTTCGGATCCACCCGAATACCCTCACTCGATACCACATGGCCTAAGAATGCCACGGAATACAACCAGAACTCACATTTTGAAAACTTTGCATATAATTTCTTTTCTCTCAGAGTCTGAAGCACTATCCTCAGGTGCTGCTCATGATCTTCCGGACTCTGGGAATACCCTAAAATGTCATCAATAAAGACAATAACAGAAAGTAAAGGTATGGCCGAAATACACTATGCATCAAATGCACAAAAGCTGTTGGGGCATTGATCAGCCCAAATGACATACAAGGAACTCGTAATGATCATACCGAGTCTTGAAAGCAGTCTTCGGGATATCTGGCTCCCGAACCTTCAACTGATGATAACCTGAGCGAAAGTCAATCTTAGAAAACATATGTGCGCCCTGAAGCTAGTCAAATAGATCATCAATACGAGGCAAAGGATAACGGTTCTTCACTGTAGCCTTGTTCAACTGGCGATAATCAATACACATACGCATGGAACCATCCTTCTTCTTCACAAACAAGATAGGAGCACCCCCAAGGTGATATACTGGGCCGAATAAAACCCTTATCAAACAAATTCCTGTAACTGATCCTTCAACTTAACTAAAGGTTTCACCTCATACTTAGTCCATAACCTTAGCACAGGACCCAAACTTCAAAATCTGACATTCGTCATAGGACCCAAATTCCACATCATCACACTGCATTAGTCTTATTTCAACACACTTTAATTTTTAATAGCGATTAAATACTTCGAAATTGTTTTCTTCATGATGTTACATTCTCTCCCACTTAGGGTTATTCGTCCTCAAATACACAACATATCTTATCTCTTTCTTCGCACATCTTAATGTCTCAAATTTTTCTAACTCCAAAATTTTTTTCAGAAATTTTGGCAGAGCTTCCCCTGTAATTGGGCTTATCCACCTGCCAGAGTAACACCAAAATAACTCCTAACAACACATCCACAACCCAATGAAACACCACAATGTATATATCAATAATACTAATATCTGCATTACAAGCATCACATTATCGTAATGATATCTGGACATGAAACACATCATCTGTATGCACATAACCACGTCTCTGGCCATAATAGTTGTTCAAAAATCACAACATTGCCAATTAACCTTATGTTAACAAATATCTCATTTCAGACCTCCACTTTACTCACAACGAGGTATGGAGACTTCATAATTACTTACCCAAATTAACGAGTCATATTTATCGCCACCTAGGCGCCCACTCAACGTTTACAACACAAACAAAAATGGCTAAATATGAACAAATACAAGAATCGTCAAATAATCCTAACAGGCATGACTCCCATTTAAAATATAGTACAAAAATTTTAATTTCATAAAAGGAGAATCTTAAACACATAAACCTTTTACCACCAAGACCTTGTCCTTAAATAACATCCACCGCAGCTTGTAGCTCGGTTAAAAATATTTAACATTATATAAAAATTTGAGGATCTCATCCTCAACTCTTGAATCACAAGTATTTGCACATTGTGCCAACTGAAATTTTTCATTTCCTTTCTTTCTTCTTTTCAAAAATTTCCGTCAAGGAAAATCACAACATATAATGAACCCTCATACCAATAGGGCATATAATTGATAATGGAAATTAATTATCCTGAAATCACATCAAAACCCGCTGTAGTACGTAATAGAAAGTCACTTTTAGCCTCATAGATATTCTTAGTGATCAACACATAATGATAGAAATTGTTATCTCCATATAATAGCCCAACGTGAGTATTTACATAAGTAGATTTCAGGATTACGAAGCTCACTCATGAGTGGAGCATATTAAGAGGACTCGCCTCAATTTTTAAAATCAAATCAAATTAAGGAAAAATATCCTTTTTATGACAATCAGAATTGTACTTGTAATGACACCATCTGGTGTAGTGGCCTCAGCCATACTATAGCAATTATATCAATGGGTTGAGCATCCACCTCTTAGGCGCCATCTACCCGTTCGTTCTCCATATCTAACTTGTAGCGTATGTAGATTAGTAACTATAATGGAGTGTGTTGACTGTGTGTCTGATGAAATCGATTTCTCCCAAGTCTGGAATAATTTCTCATGATGTTTCTAGTATCACCACTTTCATAAAAACCCATCTGCAGCTCGGCTGCTCATACTGAGTCTGTGCCGGATAACTAGAATAACCATTGAAGGAATCCCATGCTAGTGGTGCATTAAAAGATGACTGCCCCATGAGAGCGCCCTGATTTACTGGAGCACTATGCGTATTCTGAAATTGTTTCCATGTCCTTGCTGATACTGAAATATAGAATTATTATGGACATAGGAATATCGAAAGTTCCATCATTATCCTATACAAATTTCAGTTCTTACTCATATACATGTTTTAGAGAACTTTTGAATACCACGTGCATACATCTCAGGCCAAATTTGATATGACACATGACCCACAATTTGATCATTGATAGTGGACTCCCTTCACTTGGCACGAAGCCATAAGATACATCCTGATAATCCAAAATACTAACTTTTATCGCTCGTACGTCACCATCATAAGACACCTCAAGCCATTTATTCGGCACATGTCATTCTTATGATAGTTAAACTCACTTCCTCCAGTATCTCGGTTGCTAGTTGTACCCTTCGCTAACTAGACATCTCATATGAACCACATAGTCTCTATTACCACCAACTATCTTCAGATATATATCCACCCCATGACTCTACCATTATCGCGACGATTAGGCAATTAAGTGAACCTTATTAAGACCGTACTTACCAAACAGATGTCAGAGCCTATTGCACCCCCATATGCACAACTAAATGATCTATTAATACTTATGAATTATCGATATAGATGACACGCGGTAACAATGGTTGAGCAAATTCTTAGGTCCCTTATAATCCTTCTGTAGCATCACGAATCGTTGGCACATAATTGATACAGAGTGCGCAATTTCAATACACAAGTGGATGCAAAAAAGAACATATGATATAGGCCCCAAACTGAATAAATGACGCACGATAAGGAATGAAATAAAGTGGAATTTTTCTAACGATTACATAGCCTCTCGTGGATAACTACAGACGTCTCCGTACCGATCAGCGAGACTGTAATAAACCGGCCTGTGTTCCGTGACTCCTATGAACCTAGAGCTCTGATACCAACTTGTCACGACCCCAGTTCACCCTCCGTGAACATGTCGTGATGGCACCTAGTTCCTACAACTAGGTAAGCCTAACAATGCAAAAATTCAATATAATTTGCAGAAATAATTAATTAAAACTGAACATATGTAAGATAATAGCTGCATATAAGGCCGCTCGGCCTATACAACTAAAAAAAATGCGGAAATCTACAACTTAATCCCAAAACCCGAAAACTCACGGGAAACACAGGCTAATAGAAACATAACACACTGCTCTAACTCCAGAATGTCTAAACAACTGAAAAGAAAGGAAGGTCATCTACTAAAAAGCTGGAATAGATAGGGACTCCTAGTCTGCAGATGCGACAGATATACCTCGAAGTATCTGCTAGATCTCTCCACCTCGGGGATAGTATACCTAGGTGGAGGTACCTGGATCTGCACATGAAAAACATGCGCAGAAGGGGCATGAGTACACCACAGCGGTACTCAGTAAGTGTCAAGCCTAACCTCGGTTGGGTAGTGACGAGAAAGGTCAGGGACCTACTAAGATAAATATAATAAATGATAAGATAAAGGGAATAGTATAGATAAAGTCTACAATGAGAATCGAAACAGGATAAATAAGGAATGCAGTAATAGAAAGCAGAAACAAAACAATACAAGGTAAGTACTGCTCACAACATGCATGATAATCGGGGATCTCTTGGTATCCCGAGGATCTATTGGTATCCTAATTAATAATTTGAGGATATCTTGGTATCCCGAGGATCTCTTGGTATCCTCAATAATAATTCGGGGATCTCTTTGTATCCTCAATAACAATTCGGGGATCTCTTAGTCTCCTCAATAATAATTCGGGGATCTCTTGGTATCCTCAATAATAATTCGGGGATCTCTTGGTATCCCGAGGATCTCTTGGTATCCTCAATAATAATTTGGGCATCTCTTAGTATCCCGCACTCCCAGTCCAGAACATAAAACGTGCAGGGGATCTCCCGATATGCCGTCCCGTAGTCCCAAATTTAAAACAAACAATAATAGCTGAAATATCAAATATATACCAAACTCATAACGAATAATAGTAAATTCTATCCTAACATGCTTCATAGATTACAAACAAGGCAATTTAAGCAATTAGGCAAGTAAGTCAACTAAACATGCTCCTCTAACTAACACGGGCTAATTTGCATTAGAGTAAAACAGGTAAGCAAGAAAATTCAATTTAAATACTCCAAAAAAATGGATTTTCAACAATTAGCTCAAGTACGCACTCGTCACCTCACGTACAAGGAATTCAATTTCCAAATATCAAATCTTAAGGGACAAAGTCCCACACACAAGGTTAGACAAGCCACTTACCTGAACAAGTGTGAGTCAACCCGAAACCACACTTTTGCCACAAGTATCCGACTCCAAATGGCTCAAATCCTGTTGTCCTCTTCGGAAATCTCTTGAAAAATTACCTTAACCGAGCTACAAATCGTCAAAAATGGAAAATGGGAACCAAGTCCCATTTTCAGGATTTAACCTTCTGACTAGGCACGTTTTCCGCTTCTTCGGTCATTTAACCGCTTCTGTGGTATCCGTTGACCAGACCAGGGACTGCTTCTGCGGTGGAAATCTCACAGGTGGGAGATAGCTTCTGCGAAAACTCGCCTGTTTCTACGAAAAATGGAGGGAAGCCCAGCTTTTGCTTCTGCGGTGCCCAGGTCACTTATGCGACTCCGCTTATGCGGCTTCCAAGCCGCTTCTGTGGCACCGCTTCTACGGTTCCCAAGCCACAGATGCGACAATACCAGAAGCTTTGCTGCTGCAACATTTTTAAATCCGAAAATGCCCGTTAAGCATCTGAAATACACCCGAGGCCCCCGGGACCTTAACCAAAAATACCAACACCTCCTAAAACATCATACAACAAGCTATGAAGGAGAAGATAGTTATGGAGAGGAGCATATTGCAGGGGAAAGTACTAGAGAGCAAACATTGACAGATAGGAGAAATAAAGCAAAAGGAATTCCACAAGGAGAAGATACTCAACAAGGAAAAGACAGCATAACAACAAGCTACCAAAGGGGAGTACAAAGGAAAATAGAGATGAGTCCAAGAACAGGGAGGGGAGGTACAAACCCCCTCCAAAATGGATAAATTGGGATTTTGGAATGTGAGGGGTCTAAACATGTAGGATAAACAGAAAGAAATGAATCGTTTCCCACACAATACTAAGGTAGGCCCGTTTGAATTCCTGGAGACAAAGATTAAGAGGCAGAAAGCATCTTTAGCTTCTCTTAATCTTTGTAATGGTTGGTCTTTTAGTCACAATTTAGCTCATCATCCAGGAGGAAGAATCTGGGTGCTTTGGAAGCCAAATTATTTTCTGTAAATATCACTGATGTATTAGCTCAAATAATGCATTGTGAGGTAGAACATAGAGGGACGCAGCATAAGTTCTAGATAACATTTGTGTATGGCTTTAATGATCAAGCTTTAAGAAGACAATTATGGCAAGAGTTGGAGAAAATACATGGTGTTACTAACAAACCATGGGCAGTTATGGGAGATTTCAACTGTGTTTTGAATAGAGATGAAAGAGTGGGGAGTCCAAGCACAGTTTCAGAAATAAAGGAATTCAAAGAGTGTGTAGGGAGATGTTTATTACAGTAACTTAAATCATCTGGATCTTTTTTCACATGGAACAATAAACACGGAGACACTAGTAAAGTCTACAAAAGGATTGATAGAGTGCTAGTTAATGGAGACTGGGTGATGAAATTGCCAGGATCAGAAGTTCACTTTGGAAATGAAGGACTCATGGACCATTGTCCAGCACTGATTAACTGGGATCAAGGATCTCAAATAGCCAGTACAGGTTCAGATATTTCAACATATGGAGTCAAGCCACTGACTTCAAATAACAAGTGGAATTTAGCTGGAATAAAGGGATTACAGGTACTAAGCAGTATAGATTGGTAGGAAAGCTAAATAGACTTAAATCTACTTTTCAAGGTTTGGTGATGTAGAAGGGAAAGTTGTGCAGGCAAAAATAGAGCTAGAGGAGTGGCAAAGGAAACTACAGAAAGATCCTTTAAACATAAGATTGATTGAAGAAGAGGCAAGGCTAGCTAAACAATATACATACTGGAACCTGACAAGGAACCAGTACCTTAAGCAGAAGTGTAAAATGCAGTGGCTGAACTTAGGGGATACGAACACAAATTTTTTTTATAGCATGTTAAAAGCTAGAAGAAATGCTAACAGAATTTTCACTATAAAAGACACTGAAGGGAGAACAAGCAATGATATAGAGGGGATTACTGAAGCCTTTGTGAAATATTACTCTAATCTACTTGGTACTAAAACTGAGACTAGAAGAAGGGTTTGTAGTGCTACTGTTAAACAAGGACCTGTAGTCTCAAAGGAACAAAGAGGTATGTTGGTTGAAGAGTTTACAATAACTGAAATGAAAAAAGCTTTACGGGAGATAGCATGAGATAAAGCACCTGGACCAGATGGATATGGAAGCCAGTTTTTCAAGGATTGCTGGGAAATAATTAAGGAGGATCTTGAAGCGGGAATAATGGAGTTTTTTAAAATAGGGAAATTATTTAGGGCATGGAATAGTACTGTGTTGACTATAGTCCCAAAATCAGATCATGCAGACACAGTAACAGACTACAGACCTGTGATGACCCAAAATGTCATCTTTAAATTAAATAATCATCTCGGTATTTTAAGATCTTGAAAAGCACTATCAATAATTCCTCGACTTGCATGCGCAGTTCGTATAATTTTCTGGAAGGTTTTGTATGAAAAATAGATTAAATTATGAATTAGAGCTTTAAAACTCAACTGAGTTGACTTCGGTCAACATTTTGAGCAAATGAACCCGGATCCAAGTTTTAACCATTCCTGTAGTTCCATATCGTGATTCGGGACTTGGTCATATACCCGAAATCAAATTCGGAGGTCCCTAGATCAAATTATCGCCATTTAACGAAATCTAGAAATCTAAGGCTAAAGATTTCTTAAATTTGACCGGAGATTTGACTTTTGAGAAAATGACCTCGGAATGAAATTGTGATGATTCCAATAGTTTCGTGTGGTAATTTTGGACTTAGGAGAATGTTCTAATTTGGATTTGGAAGTCCGTAGAACAATTCGACGCATTTTGGCGAAAGTTGGAAAATATAAGATTTTTGGAAAAAGTTTGACCTTGGTCAATATCGGATTAAGATGATCTCTTCTCAATGTTTTGAGTACGCGAGCAGGTCCATAATGTTTTATATGATTGAAATTCCTATACGGTTTGTGTCCGGGAGGTTCCGGATGAGTTTCAAGGTGATTTCGGATCATTTCGGAGAAGTTTAGGTTTTGCTGGTTTCTGATGCGGCACTGTTCATTCGCAATTGCGATCCATTTATGGAAATTGCGAAAATACTGTTCACCCGCAATTGCTAAGTTTTAATGGAAATTGCAAAAATACTGTTCACTCGCAAATGCGAAGTTTTTATGGAAATTGCGAAAATACTGTTCACTCGAAAATGCAAAGATTTTATAGGAATTGCGAAAATACTGTTCACTTGCAAATGCGAAGTTTTTATGGGAATAGCGAAAACACTGTTCATTCGCAAATGTGAAGTTTTTGTCCGCAAATGCGAACCTGGGTAGAAACTTAAGGATTGAAAATCTGTCATTTTCTTCATTTTCGATTGGAATTTTTGGAGCTCGGTTTTTGGGAGATTTTGAGGGTTTCTTCATGACTTCGACTGGGGTAAGTGTTCTACACCCGAAAGTGATTATATTTCATGGTTCTATGGTTATATTAACCATTTATTTAGGATTTGGATGAAAGAAATTGTAGTTTTTGTAAAACTTTCCAAAAATGAAAATTTAGGATTTGAATGTCCATTTGGCATCGGAATTCGATAACTTTTGTATGGTTGAATTCTTATCGGAATGGGTTGTCGAATTTTATGAGTTTCGTCGGATTCTGAGACGTGGGCCCCACAGGCAATTTTGAGTTAAATTTCAGATTTTTAATGGAAAATATAGAAATTCATATGGAATTAATTCATATAATTTTTATTGACTGAATCGAATTATTTATGACTAGATTTGAGAATTTTGGGTACGAATTCGCGAGGCAAAGGCTCGTTGGAATTTTGAATTGGTTGCAAAGCGAGGTAAGTGTTTGGTCTAACCTTAGCTTGAGGGATTAGGAGCTGTGTCCTATTTATTATGTGTTATTTGTCGAGTACGACGTATAGGCATGGTTATGAGTATCTATATGTTGGTGTCAAGTATTCCCGTGAGTATTATACTTTAATTAATGTGACTCCGTTTGTCTATGCTCTATATGATAATTTCTGTTAAGGAATATGATTTGTGGAAGTATTATTGTTAATTGAACATGGTAGAGCATTGGCTCAAGTTGAGAATTGAATTGTTGAACATTATAGAGCATTGGCTCAAGTTGAGAATTGAACTGTTGAACATTGTACAACATTGGCTCGAGTTGTGAATTTAGTTGTAAAGAAAATGTGAAAGAAGAAAGGAGAGAGTTGATTGTTGTACTATTGTTCCCTTGCTGGGATGTTATTGTTTTGATGTTGTTTCCCTTGCCGGGATTTGATTGTTGTACTATTGTTCCTTTGCCGGGATGTTATTATTTTGATGTTATTTCCCTTGCCGGAATTTGATTGTTGTACTATTGTTCCCTTGCCGGGATGTTATTGTTTTGATGTTGTTTCCCCTGCCAGGATTTGATTGTTGTACTATTGTTCCCCTTGCGGGAATTTTATTGTGATTTCATTTATTTCCTTGTCCTTATTTCTTGTGATTGTTGTTTGGGTGAGGAAGAGTGTTAAAGCATGAAGGGTGATGTCGTGTATGATTTTATGAGGAAGAGTGTTAAAGCACGAAGGGTGATATCGTGTATGATTTTGTGAGAAAGATTGTAAAGCACAAAGGGTGATGTCGTGCCGCACGATGTACAATTTCGTGCCGATTATATTGATTTCATGGCGACGATGAGAGTAAAAGAACGAAGGGTGATGCCATGTATTTTATATTGATTCTTATGGTGAGGACGAGAGTAAAAGCACGAAGGGTGATGTCGTGCACTTGTCCTTGATTTTCCTGATTCTAATTGAGTTATATTGTCCTTTACGTTCACTTTCTGTTTGTTGTGTTACTTGTTATTAGCAATTCAAGTGTATTAACTGTTTAGATCCCTTTACTGTTATGATCCTTTATGTTGGAATCCATAGTATTTACAATACTTCGCCTTATTATCTTTATATGTTCAATACTTCAAATTTCAACATCTTTAACTCAATTGATTTCTCAGCTAAATTTTTCTTAAACCGTTTGAGGTTGTACTTTTACTTAGAAAGGAATTTCTTCTATGTTTTGATTTATTGATATCTCATATTAAAGGTAATAATTCCTTCGATATTGTACTTTAATTGAAAAGAGTATTTTCTTTATCAAATGATTTCTAAAGATAATTTCATCTTTTCTAGTTGATTTCCTAAATATGTTGAAAGTTGTACTCTACTTTATATTAAGTAAATGAGGCTCTTTGAGCATTCTTAATTGTATTAGAATATGGACTCTATGAATTGAGTAACATGAGAATGTTGTTGCAAAATGTGAGACAGAAACATGTGGGCACAAGGTACCAGAAAAAAATATGATGATTTTATTAATGACAGATTATGATATAGGCACGAGGTGCCGGGGAAAATATTATGGTTTCATTTAATGGCACGTGAGTTTTCCGTGCGGTTGTTATATAAATATGTCCACGAGATGCCGTAAAAATATGAAAGTGGTTTGAGGCCTATATTATTATGATTATGAAATGAGGCGTCACAAGGTGACCTGTACTCGAAAGAATTATATTCGAAAGATACTTATTTGAAAGATATTTATTTGAAGGAAATATATTTGAATTATATATTCATTGAAAAATATATTATCTCAAAGATTATTACTTGAAGGATTTAAAGGCGAAAGATTTATATTTTAAGGACTTCATTAATTGATTGTACTTGTATTTATTATTTGTTGAGAAACAATTATGTTGTCTTTGTTGCATGCTATTGATATCACTGGTTGATCATTGTTGCCATCAATGTTATTTGCTTTCTATTATTTTGTACGCTATCTTGCACAGGTTTATTTGGTAGTCTGGTCCTAGCCTCGTCACTACTTCGCCGAGGTTAGGCTAGGCACTTACCAGCACATGGGGTCGGTTGTGCTGATACTACACTTCTGTACATATTTTTTGTGTACAAACCCAGGTATTTGATCGATAGTAGCTATTCGTTGCATTGGAGACTCAAGGTAAACCTGTTGCTGTGATCACAGGCTTCGGAGTCACATTCTTATTTTATATTCTCACTACTGTACTTATTTTCTTACGGTTGTGTTTAGAAATGGTAGCGAAAAACTCTATAGAGCTTATGACTTGTACTACCAGGTTTTGGGAAGATATTCATTGTATAAGAATTCTATTTCGTAATAATTTTAGATGTTATTATTCATGGTTGTTATTCTACAATTATTAGGCTTACCTAGTCCTTAAGACTAGGTGTCATCACGAAACCCAACGAAGGGAAAATTGGGTCGTGACAAGACCTATAGCTTGCTGCAATACAATCTATAAGGTAATATCCAAGATGTTAACAAACAGGTTGAAGAAAGTCCTGCCAGATATCATATCCCCCAATCAAAGTGCTTTTGTGGCCGGAAGAACCATTGCTCAGAACATCCTAATATGTCAAGACTTGGTAAGATTGTATAACAGAAAACAAACCGCAAGTAGGTGCCTGATCAAAATAGATTTGAGGAAAGCTTATGACACAGTGGAGTGGGAGTTTGTAGCTGAGATGATGCATGCACTGGAATTCCCTCAACAATTTATTAAATGGACTATGACATGCATAATAGCAGTACAATATGTAACTGCAATTAATGGAGGTCTGTATGGGAACATAAAAGGGGAAAGAGGACTTAGACAAGGGGACCATATATCCCCACTAATCTTTGTCATTTTCATGGATTATTTCACACGGATAATGAATGTAGTTGCAAATCATGTGGGATTTGAATATCATACTAAGTGCAAACACTTGAAGTTGAATCATTTGTGATATGATTTGAAGATGATGTGCTTCTATTCAGTAAAGGAACATTCCAATCAGTGCTACTACTATTGAGAGGATTGAAAACATTTTCAGAAAGTTCAGGCTTAACTACAAATGTAAACAAGTCAAACATCTTTAGTGTCAACATGCCAAACCAGCACCAGAAGGATTTGATGGACATGACAGGATACCGAAAAGGAAAACTGCCATTCAGGTACCTTGGTGTGCCCGCATCAGCTAAGAGATTATCTAAAATAGACCGTGAAATACTTATAGATAAGATAGCAGCCAGAATTAAATGATGGGGTACAAGACATTTGTCTTATGCAGGAAGGGTGCAGCTAGTGAATTCAGTACTACATCACATTCATAGCTACTGGGCAACCATATTTCTACTCCCAAAACAAGTGCTGAAAGGAATAACTGCTATGTGTAGAAATTTCATCTGGGATGGAAAAACTGTCACAAATAAGCCACCCCTAGTAGCATGGGATCTAGTGTGCAGGGCAAAACATAAAGGAGGCTTAGGGGTAACAAATATAATAAAATGGAATGACGCTACCATTGCAAAATATGTATGGAATATTACTCAAAAGCTGATAACTTATGGGTGAAATGGATCAACATTGTCTACTTAAAGGAAAAAGAATGGTGGCAGTACAAATGCCCCACTGATGTTTGCTGGTATTGGAAGAAAATATGCAGAATGAAGGAAATATTTGCTCCAGGCTATAATCATAACCTATGGAGCAATGTTACTGGAAAGTACACAATAAAGGGGGGATACACATGGAGAATGAGAGAAAAGGAGAGTTGGACATGGAGAAGATGGGTATGGAATAGCATGAACCAACCCAAGCACATCTTTATTTGCTGGATCACTATGCATCAAAGGCTGCTGACAAAATCCAGATTGTATAGTGTGGGCATTAGTCAATAAGATAGATGTCCAATATGTGGAACAGAAGAGAAGACCACCCAACATTTATTCTTTGAATGTGTATATTCACAGCAATGCTTAAGGGATGTGTTACAATGGATGAACATAGAAATACAAAAGACAGAGATAACAGGGATTTGGAGAAGAGTGACCAGACTACTTAAAGGGAGAAGATGCAGGGAAGTTGCCACTGCTATATTGGCCGCTTTGGTGTACTGGATATGGAAGGAAAGAAACGCTGCTGTATCGGATTTCAAGCTACCTACAACTACATACATAGTAAGGCAGATAAAACAAGAATGCAGAATGAGGAAGATCGCCTATTTGAAGAGCAAGACAAGTATTCCAGAAAGAGAATGGGTTGAGAAGATCATGCAGAAATAGTAGAATAGATAGACAGAAAGAAATGTTTGATATCAAGACATAGCTAATATATATGTATATAGAAAGAAATAGTAGAAAAAAGGAATGTACTGAGGAAAAAGTTTGTAACAGATTTGTGGTGATGAAATAAAAAAAAATTCTTCGCCAAAAACCGTTAATATTATTAATTCTAATATGTGATTTGTAGTCTTGAGATGGTATAGAAGAAAATTGCAATTTATAGTCGTCTTGTGCAGAAAAAGACAGTCAACTTTCGTCAAAGATAGCACGAACTACAAGGGTAAATGCATGGAATGACATGACATAAAACAACTAATCCATATATCTATTCTTTAATTAGAGGATCTATATATATATTAAAGCAAGAAAGTTATCATATATAATTGTCATTACAGCTAAGTCAAGTGGCAAGCTAATAGCTTGCCGCTTATATATATATATATATATATAT
>MU695385.1:77556-109752 GCA_026770625.1 Nicotiana glauca
TAATTTCCCCCTCACAGAATTAGAAAGGAGACTCACCTCGCTCCGTAGACTCGTAATCGGCATTCTACATCCTTCCGAAAGCTTGAACCAACGCACAACGCCCCGAAACTAGCCAATGATCATACAAATCCATTAATATATGCTCAACTATACCTTACAACTCAATTTACAACAATTCCTCACCCCGAACAAAAAGTTGACTAAAATTCCCTCGGGCCCACGTGCCCGAAATCTGAAATTTCTCGAAGATAAATATTACCCATAACCTTGGGAACTCAAATATAAATTTTTCTCCTAATTCCATGCTCAAAATCGTGGCTAAAATCTAAGATTATAATTTTCTAGGTTTTCAACCAAAACCTCAATATTTACTCTAATTTCCATGATTAATTCCATGTATAAACTTGTATTTAACACAAAACCAGTAGAAATCACTTACCCCATTCTTCATGCCGAAAATGCCGCTCAAAAGTTGCTCCAAAAATCGCTCCCATGGTAGAAAAATGAAATGAAATGAGCCAAAATAGGATTTTAAAACAACACTCTGCCCCCAGCTCTTTCCGTTTTTGCGGTCCCGCTTATGCGGACAAAAATCCGCTTCTGTGGTCACCTTCCTAGGCTGCCCCTTCCGCTTCTGCGACTCCCCGACCGCAGGTGCAGTTCCGCTTATGCAGCTACTCGACCGTATCTGCGGTCCTCTTCACTGATGGCCAAAACCGCTTCTACGGTCCAATTATCGCCTCTGCGAGGGCCGCTTCTGCGGTTCCATTTCCGCAGAAGCGGAAAATACCAGATACCAGCAGCCTAGCTCTTTTTCAAACTCTGAATTCGATCCGCTAGCCACCCAGAATCAACCCGAGGCCCCCGGGACCCCAACCAATCATACCAATCAATCTCAAAGCACATTGCGGACTTGCTCGAGGCTTCAAATCATATCAAACAACGCTAAAATCACGAATTACACCTAAATTCAAGCTTTATGAACTTTGAAGTTGCCAACTTCTATTTCCGATGCCGAAACCTATCAAATCAAGTCCGATTGACTTCAAATTTTGCACACAAGTCATATTTGACTTTACAAACCTACTCCAACTTCCGAAATTTGATTCCGACCCCGATATCAAAAAGTCAACCCCCCGATCAAACTCTTCATAAACCATAAAATTGTTATCTTTAGCCAAATGGCTCCAAAATGACCTACGGACCTCCGAATTCACTTCCGATTGTGCTCCCAACTCCAGAATCACCATACAGAGCTACTCCCAGTCTCGGAATTCCAAACGGACATTGATAATACTGAAATGCGCTTCAAACCAAACTTATGGGATTTCTTCTAAAATGCTAACTTCCACAATAGGCGCCAAAACGCTCCAGGTGTATCCAAAGCCCACTCCGGGCATACGCCCAAGTCCGAAATCATCATACGAACCTGCTGGAATCTTCGGATCCCAATTCCGAGGTCGTTTACTCAAAAATCCAATCCTAGTTCATTCTTTTGACTTTAAGCTTCTCAAATGAGAATTCTCATCTAAATTTAACTCTGATCTTCCCGAATTTAAATTCCGACCATGCGAACAAGTAATAATACCCGAAATGAAGCTGTTAATGGACTCTGACTGCTGAACGGAGCGCTGGTACTCAAAACGACCGGTCGGGTCGTTACATTCTCTCCCACTTAAACATACGTTCGTCCTCGAACGTGCTGAGAACTGTGCTGGAGTAGTCTGAAATCACTGTTTAGTACCTCACGCACCTTCCCGTGCTACCAAAACTTAGCTGAGCACATAAGCTCGACATATTTTGAAGATATTCCCTTTTTATTCAAGCAAACAAGCATTAGAGCCCGATTCCAACATTAAAATCCTATGCCAGGCCTGTTTCCAACATACAATCACCATATCAATCACTACACGCTGTACTCAAACATAACGGCATAACTTTGCTGAATTCTTACTTTGCAATAGGGTTCTATAGGGTGTAAGAATTCCTAAAAAAAATTGACTAGCTAAAGAATTTTTTATATTTTTAGATAGCCAGCCACACGATCCCATTTCTTAATATATAAGTGGTCGGCGTGCCACACGATCCCATTTCTTAATATGTTATCGGTATGAAACTAATAATCTTTAATCAACAATATATTTATATTACTGGTGTGAAACGAATAATCTTTAATCCACAATGTTTATATTACCGGTTTTAAACCAATAATAATTCCTTTCATATAATCACATAAGATTATCACCAGTTTAATCCATTTAAGACTCACGGTCATACTCGACCCCCAACGTATAGATACTCGTCACCATGCCTATACGTCGGACTCCACACATAACAATTGGCACATAAACTCAATTCCTATTCCCTCAAGCTAGGATAGATCAAACACTTACCTCGAAAGTTTACAACCAACTCAATCCTTAGCAATGCCTTTCCTTTCGAATTTGGCTCCAATTCAATCGTATCTATACACAATTGATTTAATATCGTCAATACTACTTAACAAACTAGTTCAAATGGCCAAATATAATTTTTCCAACATTCTGCCCAAAAATTGCAAACCTGACCCCGGGCGCGCTTGGTCAAAACACGAGGCCCAGACTAAAATAAATTCACTCATAACTCCACGAGTTCATATATGTAATTTGTTTTAAAAACGGACCTTAAATTGAGGTCCAAATCCCCAATTTTAAGAAAACCTAGGTTCTACCCTAAAACCCCCATTTTACCGATGAAAATCCTTGAATTTAAGATGAAAACATGATAAATGATGTTAAAGATTGAAGAAATTGAGTAAAAGTTGACTTACAAATGATTTGGAGAAGAGGGAGTTCGTGAAAAATCGCCAATGGGTGTTTGGGTTTAGAAAATATGAAAAGTGAAGCTTAAAATCGTCAAGTCTGGATTTACAGGTCTCTGAGTTCGCATTTGCGAACAGGGATTCGCAATTGCGAACCCCGACCAAAAATGGGAATCTAGTTTGCATTTGCAAACCCTGAAGGATACTGGGAAGCTCGCATTTGCGAACAATTGTTCGCATTTGCGAAAGTCTCCATCCGTATTTGCAGACATTTTTCTTCGCATTTGCGAAGATGGGCTGCCCAGGTGATGTTCGCATTTGCGAAGAGGTGCTGCCCAAGTGAGGATCGCATTTGCGATAGAAGGATTTGCAATTGCGAAGCCTACAGAACTGAAACACAACAGATTTTCAACCATAAGGAAAAACAATCCGACACCTATCCAAAACTCATCCGAGCCCTCGGGGCTCCAAACCAAATATGTACACTGACTTAAAAACATCATACGGACTTCCTCGAGCAATCAAATCGCCAAAATAACATCAAAATCAATGAATTGAGCCTTAGAATCCAAGAAATCCTTCAAATTTCATAAACTTCCAAATTTTCAATTTAAGGCCGAAACACGTCAAACGCCGTCCGTTTTCAACCAAACTTTACAGGAAGCGCTTAACCAATATATAAGACTTGTACCGGGCGTCGGAACCAAAATACGAGCCCGATACCATTACTTTTTGATAAAATTTCATTTTTATTTTTCTTAAACATTTTCAGAAAATAATTTAAGAGAAAAATTCTTTTACCAGAGTTCTGGACCTCGGATTTCGATTCCGGGCATGCGCCTGAGTTCCATATTTTTCTATGGATTTTTTGAGACCGTCAAATAACGGGTCCGGGTCTGTTTACCAAAAATATTGACCAAAGTCAACTATATCAATATAAATATCAAAATTCTTCAAATTTTTTACATAATTCATATATTTCAACATAAAAATTTTCCGGCTTCGCGCCCGGACTGTGCACGGAAATTGAGAAAACTATAAATGAGGTTTTTGAGGCCTCAGAAGCTCGAAATGACTGAGAAAATAAGTGATGACCCTTTGGGTCGTCACATTCTCCACCTCTAAAATAACCGTTCGTTCTCGAACGGACAAAAGAAAGAAATACCTGAGTCAGGGAATAGATGAGGATATCTACTCCGCATGTCAGACTCGGACTCCCAGGTCGATGCCTCAGGAGGCTGACCTCTCCACTGAACTCACATAGAAGGAAAACCCTTCGACCTCAACTGTCGAACCTGCCGGTCTAGAATAGCTACCGGTTCCTCCTCGTAAGATAGATCCTTGTCCAATTGGATAGTGCTAAAATCTAACACGTGCGATGGATCGCTGTGATATTTTCTGAGCATGGATACATGAAACACTGGATGCACAACTGACAAGCTAGGTGGCAAGGCAAGTTTATAATCCACCTCTCCCACACGATCAAGAATCTCAAATGGGCCAATAAACCTGGGGCTAAGTTTGCCCTTCTTCCCAAATCTCATCACGCCCTTCATAGGCGACACTCGGAGCAATACTCGCTCCCCAACCATGAAAGCTATATGTCGAACCTTACGATCTGCATAGCTCTTTTGCCTGGACTGAGCTGTACGAAGCCTATCTTGAATAATCTTGACCTTATCTAAGGCCTCCTGAACTAGATCCGTACCCAACAACCGAGCTTCTCCCGGTTCAAACCATCCAACTGGAGAACGACACCGTCTACCATATAAGGCTTCATAAGGAGCCATCTGAATGCTCGATTGATAGTTGTTATTATAAGCAAACTCTGCCAAAGGCAGGAACTAATCCCACGAACCTCCAAAATCAATAACACAGGCTCGAAGCATATCTTCTAAAATTTGAATAGTCCTCTCGGACTGACCGTCCGTCTGAGGATGAAACACTGTGCTCGGCTGAACCTGGGTGCCCAACTCTTTTTGAAACGCCTTCCAGAAATGCGAGGTAAATTGCGTACCTCGATCTGAAATGATAGAGATAGGCACACCATGAAGGCGAACAATCTCCCTGATATAAATCCCAGCTAATTTCTCGGACGAATAGGTAGTGGCAACCGGAATAAAATGAGCTGACTTGGTCAGCCTATCAACAATAACCCAAACAGCATCAAACCTCTTCCGAGTCATCGGAAGGCCGGTAACGAAGTCCATAGTGATCTGCTCCCACTTCCATTCAGGAAGCTCAATTCTCTGAAATAAACCACCAGGTCTCTGATGCTCATATTTAACCTGTTGACAGTTCAAACACCGCGCTACATATGCCACAATATCCTTTTTCATTCTACGCCACCAATAATGTTGCCGCAAATCCTGATACATCTTTGCTGCGCCTGGATGAATAGAATACCGGGAACTGTGAGCTTCCTCTAGAATCAATTCTCGAAGCCCATCAACATTTGGCACACAAATTCGCCCTTGCAATCTCAAAACTCCATCAGCATCTAAGGTGACCTGCTTGGCACCTCCTCGCTGAACCGTGTCTTTAAGGACACATAAATGAGGATCATCAAATTGCCGATCGCGGATACGCTCCAATAATGAAGAGCGAGCGACCGTGCAAGCTAGCACTCGACTAGGCTCAGAAATATCCAACCTCACAAATCGGTTGGCTAAGGCCTGAACATCTAAAGCAAGCGGCCTCTAATCGACCGGAATATAAGCAAGACTGCCCATACTGGCTGACTTCCTGCTCAAAGCATCGGCCACCACATTTGCTTTCCCCGGGTGATATAAAATGGTGACATCATAATCTTTCAACAATTCTAGCCACCTTCTCTGCCTCAAATTCAACTCTTTCTGTTTAAACAGGTATTGAAGACTCTTGTGATCGGTGAATACTTCACATGCCACACCATACAAATAATGTCTCCAGATCTTCAATGCGTGAACAATCACCGCCAATTCCAGTTCATGAACCTTCAATTGCCTCGAAGCATAGGCAATAACCTTGCCATCCTGCAGCAACACTGCACCAAGCCCAATATGAGAAGCATCGCAATAGACAGTATAAGGTCCTGAACCTGTGGGAGAAACCAATACCCGTGCTGTGGTCAAGGCTGTCTTGAGCTTCTGAAAGCTTGCCTCACATTCATCTGACCATTCGAACTGGACACCTTTCTGCGTCAATCTGGTCATCGGGGTTGCAATAGATGAAAACCCCTCTACAAATCGCCGATAATAACCTGCTAATCCCAAGAAACTCCGAATCTCTGTGGCTGGTGTCGGTCTAGGCCAGTTCTTGACTGCCTCAATCTTCTTTGGATCAACCTGAATACCTGCTGCCGTCACAATATGACTCAGGAATGCAACTGAACTTAGCCAAAATTTGCACTTTGAAAATTTTGCATATAGTTGACTATTTTTGAGAGTCTGAAGAGCCACTCTGAGATGTTGCGCATGATCCTCTTGATTTCGGGAGTATCTCAATATGTCATCAATGAAGACTATTACAAACAAGTCTAAATAAGGCCTGAACACTCGATTCATCAATTCCATAAAAGTTGCTGGGGCATTTGTCAACCCAAAAGACATGACCAGGAATTCATAATGTCCGTACTGAGTGCGGAATGCTATCTTAGGACTATCATATGCCCTAATCTTCAGCTGATGATAGCCGGATCTCAAGTCTATCTTCGAAAATACCTTGGCACCCTAAAACTGGTTAAATAAATCATCAATTCGCGGGAGTGGATATTTATTTTTGATAGTAACCTTGTTCAACTGACGATAATCAATAAACATTCTCATCGAACCATCTTTCTTCTTTACAAATAATACCGGCGCACCCCACGGTGAAACACTGGGTCTAATGAAACCCTTTTCAAGTAAATCGTGCAACTGTTCCTTTAATTCTTTTAACTCTGGCGGAGCCATGCGATATGGTGGAATAGAAATGGGTTGAGTGCCTGGAGCCAAATCAATGCAAAAATCAATATCCCTATCGGGTGGCATACCCAGCAGGTTTGAAGGGAAAACTTCATGAAACTCGCGAACCACGGGCACAAAATCAATATAGGGAACCTCAGCACTGGAATCACAGACATAGGCTAGATAAGACAAACAACCTTTTTCAACCATATGCCGAGCCTTAACATAAGAAATAACATTGCGGCTAGTATGACAAGAGATTCCTTTCCACTCTATACGAGGCAAATTTGGCAGGGCTAAAGTCACAGTCTTGGCATGGCAATCCAAGATAGCATGATATGGAGATAGACAGTCCATGCCTAATATAATATTGAAGTCCACCATATTTAAGAGCAATAAATCAACACGGGTCTCAAGACCCTCAATCAACACAATACATGACCGATGAACTCGATCGACCACAATAGAATCACCTACCGGTGTAGACACATGAACAGGAACACCCAGTGGATTACTAGGCTGAACCAGGTACGGTGCAAAATAGGTAGACACGTACGAATACGTAGACCCATGGTCAAATAATACTGATGCCTCTCTATAAAAAACCAGAACAATACCTGTAATAACAGCATCTAAGGACTCAGCCTCTGGTCTGGCAGGAAGTGCATAACATCGGGGCTGGGCCCCACCTCCCTGAACTGTATCTCCAGGACAATCAATCATTGGCTGTCCTCTGCCTCTGCCGGTTCGAGCTCCACATCTATGGTCCCTACCTCCACCTCTATGATCCCTACCTCCGCCTCTAGCTGGCTGAGCGGGCTGTGGATAGCCTGCTGCCTGGATCATGAGGCGAGGACCCTGCCACTAAGAGTTGTCAGAAGCTCTAGGAAAATACCTGGAAATGTGCCTCAGGTCGCCACACGTGAAACAAGCCCTCGGCTGCTGAGAATAATGGAGTGGTGGTGCGCTGATAGGCTGCTGATCTGATTGATACTGCTAGGAACCACTGCTACCTGGAATACCATGCGAAGCCTGAAGAGCTGACTGAAAGGGCCTCGGTGCCTGACCTCTATCATAGGAATCCCTACCTCCAGACGAGGTACCATTGAATCTACCTAAATTATGGGGCCTCTTATCTGACCCATGACCTGCTTCATGAGACAGAGCCATCTCGATCCGACGGGCTGCATTGGCCGCCTCCTAAAAAGTGATCTCACTCCCTGCTCCCATAGCCATCTGAAGACGAATTGGCTGACTCAAGCCATCAATAAATCTCCTTACCCTTTCTCTATCGGTGGGAAGTATGACAGTGGCATATCGAGATAGGTCAATGAACCTAGTCTCATACTGAGTGACAGACATGGAGCCCTGATGGAGACGCTCAAATTGCCTGTGAAGAGCCTCCCTCTGAGTCATTGGAAGAAACTTTCCCAGAAATAGTTCTGCAAATTGGCCCCAAGTCAAAGATGGTGACCCTGCTGGTTTAGACAAGCAATAATCTCTCCACCAAGTCTTGGCGGATCCAGATAAATGGAAAGTGGCAAAATCAACACCATTGGTCTATACAATACCCATAGTATGGAGAACTTCGTGGCAGCTATATAGAAAGTCTTGGGGATCCTCTGAAGAAGTGCCACTGTATGTGGTAGTGAATAGCTTGGTAAATCTGTCCAATCTCTTAAAGCATCAGCGGACATCGCTGCACCCTCACCAGTCTGAGTCACTATACCTGGCTGAACTGGCTGGAACCTGAACCTGGGGAGCTACTGGCTCCGGAGTGCGCGTAGCGGGAGTCTGATTACCTCCTCCAGCCTGAGATGTAGCTGGTGCTGCTGGAAGTAACCCCGCTCGGGTGACACTCTCAACAAAGCCTACTAATCGGACCAGAGCGTCCTGAAGAACTGGGGTAGCAATAAACCCCTCTAGGACCTGAGCTGGGCCCACTGGAATTGCTGGGGATGGAACCTCCTCCTCAACATGAATCTGAGGTTCTGCCACTGGTGCTGCTGCTCGGGGTTGAGCTCTTCCCCTACCTCGGCCTCTAGGACGGCCTCGGCCTCGACCTCTGTCCCTAGCAGGAGCTGCTGCTGCTGGGGCCTCAGGTTGTTGGTCAGTAGACGAGGAAGCGCGTGTTCTTGCCATCTGCGGAATAAAAGAGTAGAAATTCAATTATCATTTGAAGAATCAAAGTCGCACGATAGGAAAGAATAAAGGTGAAATTTTTCTAACTCTGTAGCCTCTGGGGGATAAATACAGACGTCTCTGTACCGATCCCTCAGACTCTACTAAGGTTGTTCGTGAGTTGTGAGACCTGCACAACCTAGAGCTATGATACCAACTTGTCATGACCCGAATTTCCCACCATCGGGAGTCGTGATGGCGCCTACTAGTGGGAGCTAGGCAAGCCGACTCTTACTTATATTCCCCTTTTTATCGGATATTTCATTTATAAACATTTAGAAGTAAAACTATAATTACAACGGAATACATTAACTTAGCAGAAGACTTAGTAAATATTACTAGATGCGATATCGAAATCCAAACATAAATCACTACCCAAGAACTGGTGTCACAATACTCACGAACTTCTAAGAATAATACACATAACCGTCTGAAAGAAATATAAAACTGTTTATCTCAAATACATGAGATAACAGATTGAAAGGTAAAGATAGAGGATACAACGGGTCCTGCGGATGCCTGCAAGGCTACCTCGATGTCTCGGTGGTCGGAATATCAACAATCGCACTACTGCCGCTACTGCTGTCCGAAACCTGTATCTGTGCAAAAAGAGCGCAGAGTGTAGCATCAGCACAACCGACCCTATATGCTGGTAAGTGTCTGGCCTATCCTAGCGAAGTAGTGACAAGGCTAGGACCAGACACCCACATAAACCTGTACAGTTAAAAATATATATGCGACAAAATAACAGGAAACAACATCTAATATTTAAGAAGAGAAAATATGCTCTGGAGTAGCCACCGAATATAATATAAAAAAAATAATATGAACAATGGAATAAAATTCACTTTCAAGTCTCAATTCATCTTGTTGTGGCGTGCAACCCGATCCCATTTCATTTTGTATCTTGTGGTAGGCGTACCACTCGCTCCCATTTCAATATAATCTCATTTATCAATATGTCACGAGCAACTATGGCCAATAACAGTACATAATAGGCTGCCGGCAACTATGGCCAATGCCAACAATCATATAAATTGTGGTCGGCGTGCCACACTATCCCATTTCTTAATATATAAGTGGTCGGCGTGCCACACGATCCCATTTCTTAATATATAAGTGATCGGCGTGCCACACGATCCCATTTCTTAATATGTTACCGGTATGAAACCAATAATCTTTAATCAATAATATATTTATATGACCGGTGTGAAACCAATAATCTTTAATCCACAATGTTTATATTACCGGTATTAAACCAATAATAATTCCTTTCATATAATCACATAAGATTATCACCAGTTTAATCCATTTAAGACTCACGTTCATACTCGACCCCCAACGTATAGATACTCGTCACCATGCCTATACGTCGGACTCCACACATAACAATTAGTAAATAAACTCAATTCCTACTCCCTCAAGCTAGGATAGATCAAACACTTACCTTGAAAGTTTACTGCCAACTCAATCATTAGCAATGCCTTTTCCTTTCGAATTTGGCTCCAATTCAATCATATTTATACACAATTGATGTAATATCGTCAATACTACTTAACAAACTAGTTCAAATGGCCAAATATAATTTTTCCAACATTCTGCCCAAAAATTGCAAACCCGACCCCGGGCCCGCTTGGCCAAAACATGAGGCTCAGACTAAAATAAATTCACCCATAACTCCACGAGTTCATATATGTAATTTATTTTAAAAACGGACCTCAAATTGAGGACCAAATCCCCAATTTTAAGAAAACCTAGGTTCTATCCAAAAACCCCCATTTTTACCCATGAAAAACCTTGAATTTAAGATGAAAACATGATAAATGATGTTAAAGATTGAAGAAATTGAATAAAAGTTGACTTACAAATGATTTGGAGAAGAGGCAGTTCGTGAAAAATCGCCAATAGGTGTTTGGGTTTAGAAAATATGAAAAGTGAAGCTTAAAATCGTCAAGTCTGGATTTACATGTTTCTGATTTCGCATTTGCAAACAGGAATTCGCAATTGCGAACCCCGACCAAAAGTGGGAATTGCGAAGTCTAGTTCGCATTTGCGAACCCTGAAGGATACTGGGAAGCTCGCATTTGCGAAAAATTGTTCGCATTTGCGAAAGTCCCCATCCGCATTTGCGGACATTTTTCTTCGCATTTGCGAAGAGGGGCTGCCCAGGTGATGTTCGCATTTGCGACATTTCTCTTCGCATTTGTGAAGAGGTGCTGCCCAGGTGAGGATCGCATTTGCGAGTGCTGGCTTCGCAATTGCGAAGCCTGCAGAACTGAAACACAACAGATTTTCAACCATGAGGAAAAACAATCCGACACCTATCCAAAACTCATCCGAGCCCTCGGGGCTCCAAAACAAATATTCACACTGACTCAAAAACATCATACGAACTTGCTCGAGCGATCAAATCGCCAAAATAACATCAAAATCAATGAATTGAGCCTTAGAATCCAAGAAATCCTTCAAATTTCATAAATTTCCAAATTTCCAATTTAAGGCCGAAACACGTCAAACGCCGTCCGTTTTCAACCAAACTTTACAGGAAGCGCTTAACCAATATATATGACCTGTACCGAGAGTCGGAACCAAAATACGAGCCCGATACCATTACTTTTTGATTAAATTTTATTTTCATTTTTCTTAAATATTTTCAGAAAATAATTTAACAAAAAAATTCTTTTATCGGAGTTCTGGACCTCGGATTTCAATTTCGGGCATACGTCCGAGTTTCATATTTTTCTACGAATTTTTCGAGACCGTCAAATCACGGGTCCGGGTCCGGGTCCGTTTACCAATAATGTTGACCAAAGTCAACTCTATCAATATAAATATCAAAATTCTTCAAATTTTTCACATAATTCATATATTTCAACATAAAAAATTTTCGGCTTCGCGCCCGGACTGCACACATAAATCGAGGCAACTATAAATGAGGTTTTTGAGGCCTCAAAAGCTCGAAATGACTGAGAAAACAAGTGATGACCCTTTGGGTCGTCACAACCATATATGCTAAAAAATATTTTTCTCTCTCCTTTTTTGTATTTTATCTCACCTAATTACTGTGTATCTGCAAACCCCAATACAATCTCTCTCTTTTTGCATACAAAGTCTCTTCTCCCACAAACCCTCGTTTCTTAACTCTTCTCCCACCCAACTTCTGCTTTCACAAAAAGATCCATTCAGACCGATCAACAACCCAAAAAGAGGAAGAAAAAAAAAAGAGGCTGCATTTTCTTGATTCCATTATTAACCAGAAATAAAAAGAGAAAGAATCTTACGGCTTTCTTGGCGGCAACCATGGTGGCTCTCTGCTTGGAAGAAGCAAAATGCGTCGACGGAGCGGCAAGATAACACCCTACTGATGCAGAGGGAGTCTTCTTTTTCCTAAGGAATTTTTATTCTCTTTTATTCAGTTTTAATAAGTTGTATTTAACTATTTTATTCAGCAGAAGTTAGTTGTATTGTGTTGAATTCAAGAGTTTTATTCAGTTGTATTTTGTTGTATGCAAGTATTTTATTCAGATGAATTAAGTTGTATTTTGTTGTATTCAACTGTATATAGTTTTACTCAACTGTATTATTCATATGTATTTCTCTTTATTCAGCTATAATCTTTATTATGTATCTTTCAAATACAAAAATAATGAGGGATTGTTTTAGTTTGTTGAGTTAAATTAGGAGAATATCATGTGATTTGATTTCCTTCCGTTTTTAGCACAGATATGTTACTGTATTTAACGTTAATACCGCTTGAATACAGCTAAATACATGTCAAACTTAGCTGGAATTCTAGTTTTTATGCCTTTTTTTGGTTGTATTAATGAATACAACAGCTTAAATACATGAAATATATTGTATAAAAACATAAAAGGTATCTATAACACGTAATATAGCAAAGAGTATCTATAAATGGCTAATTAGACCTAAAAGATAGTACTTTATGAAAAATTCTCTTTTTTTTACTCCATTTTGATATTTGACATTAACCATGTTAAATATCTGAGTTATTTGAATTATATGTAAATGACCTTAATATTTAAACCTTCTAAATAATTATAGATAATCGTCAGATGTTAATTAAGAAACACTACATGAAAAAAGACTAACACTTTCTCAATTCTCGTAGTGATAATTTTATTTTTGCACTATTCTCATAAGTGTTATTGGAACCTAAAAATAGCCACAAAGTGAAATAATAACTCATATTTATGGCAAAGCACAAAGGTTGACACGATATAAATGATTCTTTGATTACGACGTGACTCTTATACTATGGTTTGAACTCTTATTTGGTATGATTTTTTCTTTCAAATTTTATTTTGGAATTTTAATTTATAATAATGATTATATTTATAATGATACAAGTGAAGATATTATCGTTAATTTAAAATTCACATTAATCGGCTATCTAAAAATTTAAATAATTTTTTGGCCAGATTTATTTAAGTATGACTCTACTTTAAGTTTATCGATATCTCTAGCCCTGGAATTTGAATTTTTAATACCCTATATGTACAAAAAATTTATTCTTTGAATCATTAATTGTTAATTTAGTTGATTATTATTATAAAACATTGCATATATTGCCTTAAAATTGTCAAGTAGTTTATTTTTCCACATCGTATTTAGCTTTACCTCAATGCAATCTACTCAAATTGCATTCTAATTCACATTCGAATATCATATCAGTTTGTTAGTAATAGTGATTTTTTAAAAATGACACATAATGTAAATTAAAAAAAATATATTCTAAGATATCCTTATCTTATAATCTATATATTTGAGTTGAAAAAAATTATTTAAAATCGATGAGATTAACTTCCAAATTTTTTATATTAAAAAAATATGAAACATAAGAATAATTTATTTCTCATTTTTAGATCTTTCTAATATTTTTTAAAATATTTATTTTCTTTTATCTTATTTTTTATGTCATTATTTCTTTTGTTACAAAAAATGAATTTATTTCACTATAAAGGGATATGTTTTAATAAAAATTATCTACATATGAACTTTAATTATATTTTTAGTCTTTGGTTGAAATTATTTCATATTTTTCTTTTGGCTTTATCTAATCAGCCTAAATAGGTCACTTAAATTAAAAAATTGAATAATGTGTAATTTATATATAATTCATATATAATATGTGTATAATCGTGTGTTATTGATATCTTCTATTTATATTAGCTATAAAAAGTAAACAATAAATATGACCGAATATTATATAAATATTCCATAAGATTTCGATTTTTTGAGTTTATCTATGATATAACTTCTATTATAATAAATTTAAAACTCTCTATGAATGTTCAAAAATATCTTATCTTTTTTATTATCTTTGAATTAAAAAAAGTAAAGAGTAAATGTAAACAAATTATTTCACGTCATACCAATTTTTTCTTTATATATCCTCTTTGTTATACTTAAAAGTCACTATAGAAACTATCAATTAGAAACCAATTTCTCTCTTGTTGAGTTTGAAAAAAAAAACTTTCACATAATTTAATGATTCAAAACTAATATTCTTCAACGAAAAAAAATATTATACCCTTGCTGTAACGATCCGACCGGTCGTTTTGAGTACCAGCGCTCCGTTCAGCAGTCGGAGGCCATGAACAGCTTTATTTCGGGTATTATGACTTGTTCGCATGGTCGGAATTTAAATTCGGGAAGATCGGAGTTAAATTTAGATGAGAATTCTCATTTGATAAGCTTAAAATCAAAAGAATGAACTAGGATTGGATTTTTGAGTAAACGACCTCGGAATTGGGATCCGAAGATTCCAGCAGGTTCGTATGATGATTTCAGACTTAGGCGTATGCCCGGAGTGGGCTTTGGATAAGCTGGAGCGTTTTGGCGCCTATTGTGGAAGTTAGCATTTTAGAAAAAATCCCATAAGTTTGGTTTGAAGTGCATTTCGGTGTTATCAATATCCGTTTGGAATTCTGATACTGGGAGTAGCTCCGTATGGTGATTCTGGAGTTGGGAGCACAATCGCAAGTGAATTCGGAGGTCCTTAGGTCATTTTGGAGCCATTTGGCTAAAGATAGCAATTTTATGGTTTATGAAGAGTTTGACCGGGGGGTTGACTTTTTGATATCGGGTTCGGAATCAAATTCCGGAAGTTGGAGTAGGTCCTTAATGTCAAACATGACTTGTGTGCAAAATTTAAAGTCAATCGGACGTGATTTGACAGGTTTCGGCATCGGAAATAGAAGTTGGAAACTTCAAAGTTCATAAAGCTTGAATTGAGGTGTAATTCATGATTTTGGTGTTGTTTGATATGATTTCAAACCTCGAGCAAGTCCGTAATGTGTTTTGGAATTGATTTGTATGATTGGTTGGGGTCCTGGGGGCCTCGGGTGGATTCCGGGTGGCTAGCGGATCGAATTCGGAGTTTGAAGCAGGGCTGGGCTGCTGGTATTTGGTATTTTCCGCTTCTGCGGAAATGGAACCGCAGAAGCGGCCCTCGTAGAGGCGATAATTAGAACGTAGAAGCGGTTTTGGCCATCAGTGAAGAGGACCGCAGATGCGGTCGAGTAGCCGCATAAGCGGAACCGCACCTGTGGTCGAGGAGTCGCAGAAGCGGAAGGGGCAGCCTAGGAAGGTGAACGCAGAAGCAGATTTTTGTCCGCATAAGCGGGACCGCAAAAGCGAAAAGAGCTGGGGGCAGAGTGTTGTTTTAAAATACGATTTTGGATCATTTCATTTCATTTTTCTTCCATGGGAGCGATTTTTGGAGCAACTTTTGAGCGTCATTTTCAGCATGATGGGGTAAGTGATTTCTACTGGTTTTGTGTTAAATACAAGTTTATACATGGAATTAATCATGGAAATTAGAGTAAATATTGAGGTTCTGGTTGAAAACCTAGAGAATTAGAATCTTAGATTTTAGCCACGATTTTGAGCATGGAATTAGGAGAAAATTTTATATTTGAGTTCCCAAGGTTATGAGTAATCTTTATCTTCGAGAAATTCCGAATTTCGGGCACGTGGGCCCGAGGGCATTTTGGTCAATAAGTCCTCTTCTTTATTGGGGTGTTGTTGTCCTAATTTGACGTATTAAGTTTGTTGATGTTATAATATGCTACGATTCATTTTTTGGTGGGATATTGTTAAATACTATTGAAGATGCAACCGTCAGATATCGCGGGATGCCGTGGTTTAGGATTTAATCAATGTTCAAATGTTAACGGTTCAATAAGGATGACCTTCAAAAAGGGTTTAAGCCAGTAGCGATTTGTGGGCTCAAGTTCTATAAAGATGAATTTTATTAAGGTAACAACTGAGCAACAAGAGATGAAAAAGACATGTGAAAAGTGTCAAGCGGAGTTTTAAACTTCTAAAGGGTCAGGCTGAGGAAGTGCAGGCCAAGCAGTTGATTGAAGAAGTGAGTTTTCCCAAAGTGGGAGAGCAGCGGAGCTGCATAGAGGCTTGGTAATGAGAAAACTATGCACCTTAAGGGAGTCTGGAACGACTTGAGAATACCGGTGCTTGGTTATCGGCGCTTTCAGATCTAATTTGAAGTGGGGATTTCAATGACGGGAAATGGAAGTCGGTGGAATAACTCGAACCATAGTGTTGTTGTGCGGCAGGAGATTGTGTATGACGGAAATGAGGTGCTTGAAGTGAAGAAAGACGTAGCACGACTGTGAAGCGAAAGGATGTTGTCGCACATTTAATGGATGTCCACGAGGGATGGATGGACTCGTACAGCTTGAGAGTGAGCTCGAACTCAGGATGGGTTATTGGTGTCGTAGTGATGGTACCCCATGCAGCAGCGTTAGAAGGTGTCAGGGAGTGATTTCGACAGGTGGGGTATTCCGGTGAGCAGGGTAGCAGTCGCGTGGTTGGCGAGGCTCCTGCAAAGAGTTCTACTGGATATGCAGCAAGGGGAATTGTTGTGTGAATGCTGTTAATGATTTGGAGAATCCAATTGGGTTTCTACGATAGGACATCGAGAATGCTAGCGATTGTTGGTGCGGAGGTGGATGATGATTCAGAATATGAGAAATGGGGATTTACATGAGAATTCCGAGAAATTGCGGCAGATGGTTGCACAAGGTTGTGTCAACAAGAGATTAAGAATAATGGTGAACTACAGAGCGTTGTAATAATGGCTTCAAGATAAGTGGGAGAGTCCCACCGCTTATGATTTGGACTTCATTGTTAGCTACTTGCGAAGTTCCTGGTTAATAGCATACTGAAGGATTGTCTCAGCTCCGGAAAGCTACCATAAGTAGTAAGGATGTTCTATGGCTGGCCTTATGGCCTTATGTTCGAATTTGGGAAAGGATTCGGGATGTGTGCCCTGTATGGAAGAAGGTTTTAAAGGGGGTAATTTTGCTAGGTGCCTCATCGAGAGAGTACTCATGTGTTATGAGATCTATGTAGCCGATTATATTCGGGACCAAGTCAGAGCGAACGGCTCTCAGTGACGGTCCTAGTGAATTCAAAAGGTAAAGTGTGGTGCCTAATAATGTCGAGTTTATAGGCATAATTAAGGATCAAGCTTGGAAAACAGCTTATGAGAAGTGGCACAGAATGTTTCGTGATGGTTGGCTTGTAATGTAGCAATTGGGAAGTACGAAATGGCTCGTAGGAATTGAGACAGCATGGTATTGTGGTTCAAGGTCACTCGGGATGAGTGTAGATGGAATATGTTATGCGTTGAAGAGAGTTAGTATTATTTCAAAGCATTCAAGGATAAATTGGGAGGAAAGGGTTTGATTAGCCACAGTTGACTTTGGGCATGATGGGAATTGTGATCGATTCATTCAGAATGATCAAGTTGTGTGTATGATTTGTAGCGGTATGTATCAGGCTTGTCAGCCGCCACAATTGATGTTATTCAGGAGCCTCCTATTTTTATGGCTCGTTATGCGAAAATAGATTCTGGAAAGGGTTATGGTGGCTTAGACCGCTACTTGCAGATTTACATATCCTACGGTTATGGAAAGTTACCTAGGTGTTGTTATGATTCTCCTAAAAGTGAATTAAATGAAAAGTTTTATATGATGAAGTGTTAGTTTATCAGTGGTTCCAGGGTTGTGATGGAAATTGTGTCTATCGTATATCAGCACGTTGGGTGCAGTGAGAGGTATGGAATTTGAAGTGAGGATCAAGGTTACAGCTTGGTAATGACTATGATGTCACATGCTCGGATGGGCAAGGAATGGGTTGAATGATTAGAGCAAATTGATATTGGCTTCAGAGTCACCAGATATCGATGTTTTGTGAAAAAGGCTTTGTATCCTGGTTAGGGATTCTTGATCGCTTTTCAGCGTTAGTGCGACCAATGGTTGGAATGAGCAGACTCGATATTTATTTCAGAAGATTGTGGGAGCATGTCCCACGGGAAGATTAAGTAAATGTGGCATGTAGTCACCTGATTGACTAAAGATTTAAGCAAGTATGAGGATTGCCGCCAATAATAGTTGTTTAAGAAGCTATGCCGGGAGGGCACTTTGTTTATTGGGTTATGCACTGAGGAGGTTGCTCTGGTTATGATGGTTGTTCTTAGGTGTCATGAGGAAAAGAGAGTTACTATGAACCTTTGAAGGGTTATTTGCCACGTTGGTGCAATAGGAAATCGGCTTAAGATCGATGTATTGATTTACATATGTGAACAGGGCTTTATATCAGGCCAATTGTGTTTATCTCAGCGAGTGTTCCCTATGGAAGAACAGTCGGGGTGTTATTTTGCCGTCAGCTATTCCAGGTAATGATGTATTGCACTGTATGAGTTGTGAGACGGCTTGAGAAAAATTGCCTATGGGTTTTGAATTAAGAATAATATTTCAATTACATTAGTATAAAAATTATTATTATAAAAAAATAATGTTTTAGAAACTGAATTTTTAAGAAAGAAATATTTTTTAAGAGATATCAACACACCAAATAAGAGTTCAAGTAGTAATAAAAGAGTTGAGTCTTATTCAAAAAGTCATTCGTTGTCTCAATATTTGATTTTTTTGCCATAAATATGAGTTATTATTTTGCTTCCTGACTATTTTTAGGATCTAATGACACCGGCAAGAATGTTATCAAAAAAGTAAAATATAAGAAATGGTTGAATTTTTTCATATAGTTAATATCCAATGATTATCTATATTTACCGAAAAAGTGTAAATTTTAATATTATTTACATATAATCCAAATAACTTAAATATTTGACATGATTAGTGTCCGAGCATCCGTGCGGGAACTAATACTAGTAATGATTAAGGAGGAGGACACGGTGATTAGACACTAATAATGGAAACGACCATGTCTGTTTCACGCTAACCTTGTTAACATGACCTATATATATTTTCCAGTTCCTATGATATATATATATATGTTCAACCTTGGCGGCTGCTATAAGGTTATATGAAGCAAACTTCAATGAATGTCAAGAGGGTGGTGAAAAAATAAAACAGGCTTGAGGCATGATATAATTATTATTTCAAAAGAATAATTGTCTGCTTTTTCGGATAACAAACAATACTTTCTTGCAATTTATAAACTTTCATAAAATAAAATATAAACTGACAAGAGTTAGTTTAATAAACACACATTCAATATCAATATAACGCTTGGTTTCACTTTTTTCTTTTCATATAAAACGTAGATATTTTTTTGTTCAACTGCAATTATTTTCCACAACTAATACTCTACATAAGTTATGTGAAAACCTATATTTTATTTTGTGGGAGATAGAATGTGAAACAAGATGGAGAGCACATATTGGCTACATGGATTAAAACTAATGCCTTTCGTGTAGTAACAAAACTTAGTTAAAATTTTATATACACCATATAATTAATTTTTAATGTACAACATAACCAAACATCCAACAATAACTAATAACTATAATACAATCTGCGTATTGTGATTAGACATTACAATCTATTATGCAATACTAATCTCTACATACTAGCATTTAAACAAATCATCCTTAAATTCTCATTATTTTGGCTTCTATATACAAGCTACTAACAGATTAACCAATGAAAAAATGATCTAATAATAATCCCAGATGCTTTCAGGAAGAGGATGGTAATTTGAATAGTCATACATAAACGGATCTGGCACTTGAATGGTAAGAGTGGGTGAACTATTAATTTGGTTTTTGGAGTCATAATTATTTATTATACTTGTGCTCGGAATATCATAAGCATTAGGCACTGGTTGCTGCTGTGTGTCAAAAGAGAATCCATTAGCGCCATCAACAATAGCAATTGGTGAAGTGGAAGAGCAAAGCATTTTAAAAGTATCATCATCCAAAAACTTGATGTTTTGGCCATTTTGAAACGCTGTTTTTACCAGCTCCATAGCATAAGCCTATCAACAGATCATAAAGTAGGGAAAAAAAATTAAAAATAATAGGTCAGATCGATATTACTCCTCTTCACAAATAATAAATGCTCATGGAAGCAATTAAACAGTGAAAAGGAAAAAGCAAAAAAGTTAAAAATTAAAACCTTTTGAGTTCCAGAGAGATTCTCGACTGACACCAAGTGACCATCTTGGTAAACTCCAGTCACTTCTCCCACATCAGTAAATACTACTGATGTCACATTTTGCTGGGAATTATGGGCAGAAGGATACAAGTATCTTTTCAAGTCAAGTTTACACTTTGCCTTATTAACTGCCGCATCCAATTTCTTGGCGTGCATTCGCCTGCCAAGGATCTTTAGATATGCAAATGTTTTGAGGATCATTTAACAGTCGACACATAAAAATAAAAATAAAGTGAAATATATAGTTTAAACAGAGAGATAATGTTCTAATATATAACCATCATAATGGCCTTAAAACAATGGCAATAGAAAGACAATAATTAAAAATTAACCTACCAGCACATAAAAAGAAGCAAATGTAACTTCATATCCGATCTGAATTATTTCATTGGGCTCAATCCATAGAAGCTACAGCTTGAACCGCCTCGCCAAGAGACGGGAAGTGCGGAAAAATTAGGGAGCTGAGACATAATTTGCCTCACAATATATGTTTAATTATTTCAGCAACTACTACTCATCCACTTACCTGGACGGGGTCAATGGGCAATCAGTAAGGCCTAGGCCTCCATTAAATTTCCTAAGGTCGGCCCAAATGGTTGAAAATAAGTCATAATTTGTGACAACGGGGACTTAAGTTCGTGCGGCCCCTTATTAAAAAAAAAAAAAAATACATACCGATCCAATTATTTTCACCGTTGGCAACAGTACTATCAGGAAATTCTGCTTTTGATGAACCTTCGTCAAAAGAGACGGGAAAGATGCAGGTTTATGCAAATTTTAATGTATACTAAACCGTCAAAGTAAGTTTATGGAAAGAGTAATTTAATTTGGTGGTGCATAAGAAATTGGTACACAGTCAACTACTGTTGAAGTGATTGAATCACTGATTGCAAGGGAATAAATTCTTACACTGAGTAGCTTTTCACGGCTCAAAAAGTATTGACTTAAGAAGTCCTTAACAGTCTTAATGCTTTCCTTCATCAAACGGATATGGAAAGGACCGCCTTTGCCAATTGTTTGCATTTTCCATACTTCATCTTCAAGAGTTAAAGGCCTCTGGCTTTTGCTCACTGTAAAATTGAAGCCATATTATAAATGTAACAATACTTTCCCTAATTATTATTCAGAAAGCAGAAAAGTCACTGAACCACATGTAGCAATCCAAGTCCATAACACATATTGTCTGAATCTTATCAATCTCATTTAATTTAACAGTCATCAATGCTGGACCCACTTACACAAATTTGATTCACAAAGTTCACTGCAGAACTTATTAAACATATGTACTCTCCGTTCACTCTTACTAAAAATAAAATTTTCACATTTACTTGTCCACTTTAACATATCAAGGAAAGACAAACTTTTTTTTTTCTTGTTTTACCTTTAACATTAATTACTCATTTCCAAATCATTCTCTAAGTCCAATAAGATTATACACCAATTAATATGGATATTATAGTAAAATACATACTTCATTTATGAATTCTTAAGAGACGTGTAAAATAAAAAATGGACAAGTAAAAACGAATGGAGAGAGTAATTACCAAGGAGGTTAGCATATTGGCATCCAAATTAAAATCAATGAAATAGAATTAAGGGAATCTTAAAAGGAAAAACAAACCAATATTATGATTGAAAAGGAATTAAATACGTACTGGAACGACGATCCTTCACAAAAAATGGTTGTGTGACTGCTTCCGTAATTCTTGTTGCATTATATTGATACACAGCTCTTGCACATAGTCTCAACTCACGTTTTCTCATAGGCACTCTCGTATGTTTGAATGAAATATGACTTACAGAAACACTTCCATCTCTCAACATGACATGAGGATCTCCCCGTATTAGCGATTTGTCACCAACACAACTTGTAAAATCTTTCTCAAGGACAACTATTTCCACTTTTGCTGTTGATTCAGGCCCAGAAGTGATGATATTCTGAGTAAGGGGGTCAATTAAATGTAAATTTAAGGTGCTGCCCTTTTCACCTATGGGGATCCCAGTAAAAATTGGACTATTTATGTTGTTTGAAAACTTCAATTTTAAATGTTGTGACGGATCAGAAGGATTTAAATTTTCCTGCGCTTTCCTGAATAATTAAGAGGTACAAGTCTCAATATCATACGGACAACAATAAAAACAACAGCAGCAAATTAGGTAAAATAAATAACTATGAAATATAAAAAGAGACGCTTATCATTGCCTTGGGCCGATTGAAAGCACTACAGGTCCTGGTTCAACTCCTGCCGCCTGTAGGTGCACAAAGAACTTAATTAGATGACCATCGTAAAAGTCTTTATGTCAAGAGTTTAATTTCAATGTATAGGCACTGTAAAAGACGATTTACACCTACTACATTTACTTAAAGTTAATTATAAGTAAGTTCATAAAGAAAATGAAATTGGAAACATAATAATTATGCATTATACAGCAGGTTAAAATACAATGTTACTGTAAAACATTTTATAATAATAACTCCTAATATCAAATAATCTAAGGCACAAACCAGCGTAATAATTAACTTTCTCAAAATGTCGAAATGAAGAGAAGCCATAAACATCAAAGTTTAGTAAATTAGAAAGAGATTAACATTAGACACTGCAGTGTGTTCTATTGAACCAAAACAGCTGAGAAGATTAAAAACGAGTAAAAGAACTGAGTTTGTTCACATTAGGCAAATTATGTCATGAAAGCTCCCGTAATTAATCATTTTGGGATGAAGCATTAATAGCATCCCTTGTAACTTTGGTTGAAGTGGAAATAAAAGATCTAAGTATAAGTCGCACTGAAATTAAAGAAGGTCATTACCAATTAGACGACCTTATTCTCGGTCAAAGATTTTTCAGCATAACAACAAGTTGCAGTAAACGGACAAAACATTACTTTGACTTTGTGTGGAATTTGCTCCAGTTCTATTTCCATCGGTACAAAATAAGTGATTTTTTAGTTTTTCACACATATAAAAAAATTTACCTTTTAATAATTAGCAATAAAATTGACCATATTAACTTTTACTACTTCTTCACATAAATTGTCTCTCCGATCCCTCCGTTCCAAATAAACAATGGAAGATAATTCTCAACATGTCAATACATTATGTAAATTCTCAACATGTCAATACTATCATCTAAAAGAGAAAATCTGAATCAAAGTTCAATATTTGTTCACAAGAAACAAAACAATGAGAAATTTATTTTTGACAGCAGGAAAAGAAAAAGAAAAGAGAAAAGTCCTCTAGACAAAAGACTCTGTCCTTTTTTAGATCGAACAAACAAGACAATCCATTTTGATAGAACGTGATGTGAAGACTTTGCATAACACCAAAAAAATGTTAGTACTCCATTAGTATGTACTCTAAGCTATTTTAAAGTGTTGAGCTTCTGTCTATAAGATTTTATTTTGTTTTCACATTAATCACAAGGGGTTGTTAGGTTCCTAAGATATCCTTTGTTCAAATCTTGAGATCTGATCAACCAATAACCACCCGACTACAATCTAACAATCCTAACCCTAAATTAATAAATACTATACTAAAACAAATTAAAGAAAAAATACCGTGTGAAAAAGGTACCTTAAAATGTTGAGGAAAACCTATTTTAATAACAACATGCGTATATATAAGACAAGGATTTAAGTTATATATAAATTGATAATATAATTCTTTTTACACAACGGCAAAATTAGAAATTTCCTCAAGAATGTTCAAACTTGAAGGAAGTGAAAAAAAATTCCCTAATAATTGATGTTCAATATACCTCTAAAATCTAATATAATAAGTTTTCGACAAAGGGTGTTAACTTGATCAGCCTTTAAGACATAGAACTTCGCCCATGCTTTTACACTATCATTTCAAAAGTTACTTGTAATTATCTAACAAGTAACATATGATAATTTAAATATTTTTATACCATGTAAAATTAAAACTCTATAAAGAAACCATATAATATACTACTCATATAGTTAGTAAGGATGGTACTCACAGCTGGATCAACGCAAAACCGCCTCATTGACTTCAGTAAACGCACGACTCGCATAGCCATAACAGACCTGTTCAAATTAAAGTCCAAAAAATGAAGCATAGCAATTAAGCAGAAATGGATGAATGAAATAATCAGTTTCTAATCTATACAGTTAATCCCTAGAAGACGTTCTCTTCAGATAAAATATATAGCAATTGGCAACGCTGTGAGATTACTGAAAAATAGATAAAACCAAGAAAAATGCAAAGCAAAGTTAATAAGCAAAAGACCCAGAAAGAAAGAGCGAATGAAAATCACAGACTTTCTTAGTTTGTGGAGTTTTCTCTTCCTATGAAATGAAGCCGAGACAGGAACAGAAAAACTACAAGAAATTTCTCCAAGATCCATAGCGCATGTGTTTTTCTACAACTTTATATGTTTTTTGTTAGAACCCTAAAGTAGAGTAGTTTTTGGGAGTGTATTTAACTACAAGTAGTACTAATTAAAGAAAGGGTTATCTATTTATAGCGAGAAATTTTACTGAATGTGAGTTGCAACTACTCATACTTTATTGTGTTCAGGAATTTTCCTCCTTTCTCCTTGGAATTTTCCTTCTTTCTCTCGTTCTCCTCTCATATTACTTCCTGGATATCTGTATAGAAGCCAATTACTACTTGACTTTTTTTTTCGAGAATTTTGTTGATAGCTCTTCATTTTTACCACTAATTTTTTTTCATTATGCATTATACAAAAATATCCCGATATATTCATGAAACCGGCGGCTCGTAGATTCGTAAGATACCTAAACTTTACGAAGAAATATCAGTGAACCCGAAATGCAATTTACATATTTCCTGTAGAAGTATTTGAACACCCTCCCTTCTATCATCTTTTTTATCGGATGGTCGGCGGAGGGACCCGTCACCTATAGCCTATACGCTTAAAAATAAGAACTGGTAAAAATTAAATAAACTGAGAGAGAAGGGAACAAGGAAAGACATAAATTAAGTAATAAACAAAATAATATCTAATCTCTTTGTCTCATTTTATATATGGAAGCCTTTTCTTTTTGGTTTTTGAAGAAAAGAATGATCCATTTTATATTAAAAATAACTTAACTTTTATTTTTTATTTTTTCTTAATGAAATAGGTAATGGTCAAACATATTTATGAGCTTATTTTAGACCGTAAGTATAAAAAAAAAATTACTTTCTTAACTTTCGTATTAAGTCAAAAATTATCATCACATGAAACGGGACGAATGGAATAATAGGTTAGTATGCAATAATTGTTGAAAAGAGTTAGATGAATGAACGTACTTAAAACAATCTTCATCATACAGCACATTGAGGCGGAGCGTCTTAGAATCTAAGGCCCCAATTTTGGACTCTTCTTTTTTTCTTTTCTTGCGGGTGAGTTTTAGGTAAATACACATGCTACATGGACATAGAGGAGACTTATGGTTTGGAAAGTCATTAGTAAATTTAATGAAACACTGAATTAGAAAGAAGGTTTAAGAGATTGTCAAACTACAGTGAAGTTTTAAAAGTTTGAGGAAGTATGAATAACTATACCAAAATTAACCTACATAAAGATTAGTTTCATGACTTCATTTGATATACGGAAAAGGGCCAAAACTACCCCTAAAACCTATTTACTTGGGTTTAAAAATACTCTTCGTTTATCTATTTTGTAAAAACTGCCCTACACCATTAAAAATCGGGTTCATTCGTGCCTTTTTTTCTGACGAACCTTTGCTGAATAAAAAAATATTTTGTTATGGTCAAAATTAAAAATCCCACTGTAACTTAGATCTAATCCGTAAATAAGTCACCCACAATCTATGTTAGTCATTCCAACCCGTTAAACCTTCTTAGCGCCTTAAACACCCGATTCTATACCCGACTCATGATCCAATCGTTATTTTGGTTTCTTTTGTCAAAATTTCATATTTTTCTTTTTATTAATTTATTATTTGGCACCCTATCTCTTTCCCTGTTCATCTTTCCCGACTTAATCACTGCTAACAGTTTCCTGACCAAATCACCGCCGCCGAACTGTGAAGTTAATTTGCTTACATGATTTCAATTAACTTCAAAAAGCTACATGGTGGCACACATATAACTTTGGCAGAAACATAACTTATTAAACCATAAAATCTTAAAATGAACAATTAATCATTCTAAAGAATACCAGTTTCACTCAAAAAATTGATTTAACAAAAAAAATTAATTTATAAATTAAACTAAGGCCAAGAAAATCTGAGTGGTAGAGGAAGATCCATGGGTGTTGAAGGATGAAGATCTTAAAGTCGAAGCCGACGGCGGTGTGATGACCCAAAGGGCCAATCACATGTTTTCTCTTTCACTCCGCGCTTCCGAGGCCATGAAAACCTCATATTTACTTGCTTCGATTTGCGTGCACAGTCCAGACGCGTAACCGGAAGGATTATATGTTAAATTCTGTGAAAAATTCAAAATTTAATTTTAAAATGATTACAGTTGACTTCGATCAATATTTTTGGTAAATGGACCCGGACCCGTGATTTGACGGTCCCGGAAGGTCCTAGAAAAATATGGGACTCAGGCATGTGCCCGGAGTCGAAATCCGAGGTTTAGAGCTCGAGAAAAGAATTTTTCTGTGAAATTGTTTTTCTGAAATTATTAAGGAAAATGGAAATGAAAATTGATTAAAAGACTATGGTATCGGGCTCGTATTTTGGTTCCGATGCCCGGAACAAGTCTTAAATATGTGTTAAGCACTTTCTGTAAAGTTTGGTCGAAATCGGACGTCATTTGACATGTTTCGGACCTAAATATCTAAAGTTTGAAGTTTATGAAGTTAGAATGATAAATGATGATTTTGGGGTTTGATTCGATGATTTTGATGTTATTTTAGCGGTTTGATCGCTCGAGTAAGTTTATAGGATATAGTTGAGTGTGTGTGTGTGATTGGTTAGGAGCCCCGAGGGCTCAGAAGTGTTTTCGGAGGTGTTCGGGGTGGTTTTGGACTTAGGGAGTTAGCAGATTTTCTGCAATTTTTACACAGGGATTTTCTTTATCGCGTTCGCATTAGTCCCCTCGCATTCGTGTAGCTCTATTTCTTCCCCCTTTGCGTTCGCGTCTTGAACCTCGCGAACACGTAAACCAAATTCAAGACCCCAGTAATTCCTTCATTGCGGTCGCGAACTTGTCCTCGCATTCGCATAGTTTTAGCTTACCCTTCATCGCGTTCGCGTATATACCTACGTGTTCGCGTAGAGTAAACCCAGGACTCCAGCCTTTTTCCTTCTACGCGTTCGCGTTTCCTCCCACGCGATCACAATGCAGACCCCAGCTTACCCTTCGCGAACGCGACCCCTTCTCCGCGAACGCGAAGGGCATTTTTGCCCAGTGATTTTAAAGTTCAAAAACAGAATAGTTACGGGATTATTCTCATTCTTTCATAAAACTCGTCTTCTCCAAACGCTATGGGCGATTTTTGAAGCTCTTCTTCACCAAAGTCTTTGGGTAAGTAATTTCCCACCTAATTCCTTCACTCTTCTTCATTAATTACTAAAATCCTAGACCTAAATCATGAAATCAAAGTAGAAATTAGTGGTTTTGGGTAGAGTTAGGGTTTTGAGAATTTTTGGTGATTCAACCTCAATTTGGGGTCGAATCTTAAAACAAATTTCATATTTGAACTCGTGGGGTTATGGGTGATTGGGTTTTGGTCCGAGCCTCGTGTTTGGACCATGTGGGCCCGGTGTCGAATTTTGGTATTTTTGGAAGAATGTTAGGAAATCCATATCTAGGCTATGGGATGTTACCATTGAGTCTTTATTGATATTATTGAATTAATTATGCCTAGATATCATTGTTTCAGAGTCGGATTGTAAAGGAAAGGCGGTATTTGAGGATTGATTGCTATTCTTTGGACCGAGGTAAGTGTTTGATCTAACTTTGGCTTGAGGGAATAGGATTAGAGTATTATTCGTTAATTGCTAAATGTTGAGTACGATGTATAGGCATGGTGACGAGTATCTATACACTGGTGCCTAGCATGAACGTGGGTTCATATTTGTGCTTACTTGGGATTCGGTAGTGACTTTTCCTTGTTAATTGATGGTTTCTATATGATATGAAGAGAATGAAAAGGAAATATGATTTGTAAACTCCTTGGAGCGTTGGCTCGATCTTTGACTTGATTATAGAGTAAGAAATAAACGTAAAAGAAAGAGATGTGATTATTCCCTTGCCGGGACGTGTAAGTTATGGTTGTTGCTCCCTTGCCGGGAAATTTAACTGCTTAGTCGTATTCGCCCTTGCCGGAAAACCATTATATACTATGAATTGGGATCGTGTGGCACGCCGACCACTTATGTGTTATGAAATGGGATCGTGTGGTACGCCGACCACGAGTTATTATGAAATAGGATCGTGTGGCACGCCAACCACGAGTTATTATAAAATAGGATCGAGTGGTATGCCTACCATGAGTTATTATGAAATGGGATCGAGTGGTACGCCTACCACGAGTTATTATGAAATGCGATCGAGTGGTACGCCTATCACGTGATATTATGAAATGGGATCGAGTGGTATGCCTACCACGTGATATTATGAAATGGGATCAAGTGGTATGCCTACCACGTGATACTATGAAATAGGATCGAGTGGTACGCCTACCACGTGATATTATAAAATGGGATCGAGTGGTACGCCTACCACGTGATATTATAAAATGGGATCGAGTGGTATGCCTACCATGTGATACTATGAAATGGGATCGAGTGGTACGCCTACTACATAATATTATGAAATGGGACTGAGTGGTACGCCTACCACGTGATACGAGGAAATGGGATCATGTTGCACGCCTACAACGAGAGGAAATTAAAACAGGTGAAAGTGGTTTGTTTTCCCCTATTTTGTGTTAGAAGAAATGAGATGTAGATTCTTTATTATTCCTGATATTCTGTTTTATCTGCTTCCCCATAAGCATGTTCCCCCTCCCAGCTTTAAATTGTTTATTTTTCGCTATTATTTTGTTGTACTTGTATATATATCTACACAGGCTTACCTGGTAGTCTAGTCTAGCCTCGTTACTACTTCGTCGGGGTTAGGCTAGGCACTTACTAGCACATGGGGTTGGTTGTGCTGATGCTACACTCTGCGCATCTTTTTTTGCACAAATCCAGGTGTTGGAGCAGCGTTTGAGTAGTAGTAGCATTCTGAGAGCGAGTTTCCAATCCAGGGACATTCGAGGTAGCCTTGCTGATGTTCGCAGGCCCGGAGTTCTTTCTATTTTATTCAGTTTCTTATCATTGTACCGTAGCAGACAGTTCTATGCTTCATTCGAACCTTGTATTTAATATTCTCTAGACGCCTGTGAGTATTGTGACACCAGTCTTGGGTAGAGGATTTGTTAAACTTTCGCATTTCTTTCAGTTAACTATGTTTGAGACTTCCGCTTTATTATTAAATGTTTCATTATTTATAATATTATCGTGGTTCGTTAAAAGAGGTAATTGATAATTGGCTTGCCTAGCTCCTATTAGTAGGTGCCATGACAATTCCCGATGGTGGAAAATTCGGAGCGTGACAGGCGGTCCTCAGTCGGCAATGGTGAGTTATTGTACTTTGGCCATGTAGGAGGATGATTATATAAAATGTAAAGTGGGAGGGTAGGGATTAAAAAGGAGAAGTTGAGAGGCAAAGTTAGGGAATTTTAAAAAGTGGGTCATGGGTCGGGTATGGATATCTTGGGTCATGGAGTGGGCTAATAGGATGTGAGATGAGGTTTTAGTTTAGGAAATTTTACACCCTATAGAAAACTTTAGTAACCTATTTATTTTAAATAAATATCATTTTAAAATATTAACAAATACCTTTTATCCTTTATAGCAAAATATCTATTATAGTTACATCTTACATTTAAGGCATCATATATGCTAAATAATATTTTTCTCTCTCCTTTTTAGTATTTCTCTCACATAATCACCGTATATCTGCTCTAACCACGTTCTATATCTCTCTCTCTCTCTCTCTCTCTCTCTCTCTCTCTCTCTCTCTCTCTCTCTCTCTTTGCATACACTTTACTCTCTTCTCCCACAAACCCATGTTTTATAACTCTTCTCCCACCCAAATTCTCTATTTCTCCGCCATTATCAATCCAACATTCAAAATCTAGTTAAAATCACTGTATTAATAGGCATACATTTGCATATAGAAGTATGCAGTTGCATACACATACATTATTGATGTTGTTATACCCGATGTAGTTTCTTTTTTCATTCTAACAAATATGCTGCATATAATTGCATCCAGATTTTGCATACATTTGCATACAAGAGACTGCATTCATTTTCAGGGGTTGCATACAGCAATATACATTTGTATACAAATACATACAGATAGAAATACTTGTATAATCAGCTGCATACAGACAAGATATAGCTGCATATTACTTGTATAATCAGTTGTATACATTTTCAGAAGAGGCATACAGCAGTATACATTTGTATACATATGCACACAGATACAAATACTTGCATACAGATTCAAGATACTTGTATACAAAAGTGTAGGGACTAATAATCAGATGCATGCACTTGTATACAAATGCATACAGAAACTGCATACATTTGAATACATCTACTGCATACAATTGCATTCATATGCATACAGCAATATACAGCTGTTGTAGCCTTCATTATTAATTCTTCATACAATTGCATATTATTTTCAAATCATTAGTGTCGCCTTATATTCAATACAAATTTGTATCAATCGAGAAAAACGAGAAGAGAATGGAAGAAGTTCGATCAGATGTTGCTCTAATTTTTCGCTGTATTCACGTTTCTGAGTTGATTTCTTTGAGCAGAATACAGATTAATGTGTACTAGTTTTAGTTCGTTGAGTTAAATTAGGAGAATATCATGTGATTTGATTTTCTTCCGTTTTTAACCAGTTTAACCTTCCAAATTTTGCGCAGATACGTTACTGTAGTTCACGTTAATGCCGCTTGAATACAGCTAAATACATATCAAACTTAGCTAGAATTCCCTTTTTAACGCCTATTTTTTTGTTGTATTAATGAATACAACAACTTAAATACATGAGAATACATTATATAAAATCATAAAAGGTATCTATAACACGTAATATAGCAAAGGTTATATATAAATAGCTAATTAGACCTAAAAGATAGTGCTTTATAAAAAATTTCTTTAGTTTAAGCCAATAGGAAATCGACACATAATAAGTAAAGGTTGATACCTTACTTATTTTAAATAAATACCCTTTTAAAAAATTATATTCCATATCTACCTTTTAATTTTTATAGTCAAATATATATTTATGGTTATATCCTACCCTTAAGTCATAAAATACTCGTTGTATTATTTTCTCTCTCATTCTTTCATATTTTTCTCCACCCTCTCTCTCTCTCAACGCCGGTCTTTCTCCGTGAATACAACCACTATTATCCACTGATTCATCTCCATTGTCTCGCGAAGTTTTCATTGTCAGTGAGCCGGGGCTCTGAATCAATGTCGAAATCACGCTCGAGAAAGAAAGATCCACCCCATTCTGATTGCCGTTGCTTTGCAACCAAATCTGGACATGGCAACTGCAACTCTTGCCTCGCCCCAACTTTATTGGTGCTTTTCTTCATCTACCAAATTCGCAATTATTAACAAAACAAGACAATATGCTATTGAAAATAAGAAATTTCTTTTGGTGAAATGGTCCAGTGGACTCATGTACAGTTCAGTGCTGGAGAAGATTGATCTTCCTACATCAATTCCAATTGATCTTTCTTTTCGTTGGGGGGGGGGG
>MU695385.1:110561-134302 GCA_026770625.1 Nicotiana glauca
GAGAAAGGTTAGGTGTGCTGGGTTTACTAGAAGGGGGATTCACAGTACATTTGTTCCTTGAAATAGTTTTTGTATACTCGGTTACAGTTAATGACATGTATACTCTGATTACAGTTTTTGTATTTTATCGGCTACTGAAAATATGGAATTTTTTCGTTTATGCGCCAAATTTTTTAGAGTTTCGAGTCAGAATCGTGACCCCCTTGACGAGACGATAATAAGGTTGTTCTTGAAGAAAGACGACGGAGTTTGGGGATGAACAACTTGAAAGATCTGTTACCTTTTTTACCATTGTATTTCAATGTATCTCGCTGTATTCTATGTATTTCATTGTATTCATTGTCTTTTTTTTCATTGTAATTCAATGTATCCCGATGTATTCCATATATCTCATTGTATTCATTGTCTCGCTATATTCCATGGATGTATTCATATTTTTTTTAATTAATATAATTTATGTATTCAGATGTATATATGTATTCAAATGTATCTGCAATACGTATTTATATGTTTTTGCACTACAGATGACCTGCTATACTTTATGTATTTAATGTATTTTTATGTATTTAACTATATTCAATGTAATTATATAATTTCTCTCAAGATTACTATATTTTTGGGGTATTTTTCGATTAAGAATCTTTTTTTATAACTGGAAATACATTTTTTGTGTGTTATAATTGAGTTTGAGTTATATTAGGATTCTATTATGTTAATTGATTCACTTTCCGTTTAAAAACACCTGAATAGACCATGAATTGCACTATTACGTTACTGTATTCACAAATACGTATCGTAAATACAGTCGAATACAATAATTTTTCTAGCTGTAATCCCATGTTTCACGCCGTGAATACAGTCGAATACAATAATCTGTCTAGATGTAATCCCCCCGTTTCACGCCGAGAAATGCTACTGTATTCATGAATACAATAGCTTAAATACATCGAATACACTCTAAAAACCTGAAAACATAGCTATATGAAGTAATATAGTAAATGATAGCTACAACTAGCTAAAAATCACTAAATAATAGTGGTTGGTAAAAATTTCTCAAAATTATCTTAATCAAAATGGGGTCGTTAGTTTCCAGAGTATGAGTGGACCAAAAAATTAACTTTAGAGGCAATTTTTACAAAATAGGCAAATGAAGGGTATTTTTAAACCTAAACGAATAGGTTAGGGGCCGTTTTAGCCCTTTTCTGTCTGATATAATTCTCTTCCTCTTGGACGCCCAAGGCTCCAACACGCGCGGGCACCAAAGAATATATCCGCACCTTCTTAGAGGAATGACATTTTTTAGGTCACTATTAAATTCAATTTCTGTTATCCAGGTGGACTAAATTTGTTTGCAAAGGATAAATTCATTACTATTTTTGGAGGTGAAATTAATTCACTAGGCTACTGAGAATATAATTTTAAGAATGTAGATTTTAAAGGTTATAAAAGGTGCAGAATATCCCTTTCAATAGATGAACTACGAGTTTACGAACAAATGGCCCAGGAACGGTTAGCACTGCTATCGTTATATTGTTAGAAAATGACATTTTATGTATAAATGGTGAAATGAAAGTTGGGCCAATCCGTTACAGCCTAATACAAGTAGCCGGTCTTGAACTTTTGATTTTTGAGGTAGGTCACATAATCAATGGACAAGTGACTTGCCCCTAAAGATTTAAGTTAAAAGACCATTCCTTATGATGTCTTATTTTGCCATTTTCTGCTCCAACTCGAGCAAACAAGTAAAAATAACACGTACATCAACATATTTGGGCCTCAACAAGGTAGGGGATTACCTATGGACCTCTTTCCAGGCCCGTATGTCCCTTTATATGAAGTGTTTAGAGGGCCTGTTTTAATTCCGTCAATAGGCTTCGAGGAGAGGCCCATGTCATATTGACTCGGGCCATATTACAATATTGGCATAGAGTTGACTACAATCCCAACAACAAACTCAATGTAATTCCATCGGGCAGGGGCCGGAAAGAGTGGTGTGTACGAAGACGTTATACGTACCTTGTGAAGGTAGAAAAACTTTATCTGATAGGCCTCGACTCAAAAAAATTTAAAAAAAAAGTAAATAGAGTTGACTAGGTGTTTTTTTCCTTCTTGCTCAAGCACTAGCTGATATTGATTCAAGTATAGTTAAAGTTACAATCTCTAATTATTCCTTTGATCATTCTTTTCATAAATAAATTTAAGGTTTTGAGCTTGATTTTGAATTTGGAAGACTTGATTTTATCGTGTATCATTCAAGAGCTTGAATTATCTTGAATTTTAATCATATTTTTGAATGTGGATTTGATTTTTCGTCACTACAGCTTTGATGGCCGTTATGAACAACAATTATCCTACAAACAAGTAATTTTAATGTCACGATCTCGGTTCACCCTCCGTGAACCATCGTGATGACACCTAGTCTCTACGACTAGGTAAGCCTAACAATGCAGAGTATAAACAACAGTTGCGGAAGAAATAATTTAAAATCGAAATTGTATAATAAATTAGTGTCTAAGATGTCGCCTGGCACATAACAGTATAAAATCTCAACCTAACACTCACAAAACCTGAAACTCCATGAATCGCAAGTTAAGAGATACATAAGAAGCTCTAACTCCATAAATGTCTAACAAAAGGAACACTATTAAAGGGCTATACTATTACAGAAAGATAGAAAGGGATTCCTCGGTCTGCGGACGGGGTAGATATACCTCGAAGTCTCTACAGAAGCCCTTCGCCTCAAGGATGATAAGGCTGAGTAGAAGTACCTGGATCTGCACAACAAAAATATGCAGAAGAGTAGCATGACCACACCACAACGATGCCCAGTAAGTATCAAGACTAACCTCGGTGGAATAGTGACGAGGAACAGTCAAGATACCTATCAGTCTAATAAATTGTAATAATATAGGAACAACGGAGCATGATGTATATATAAAGGCTACACAAAATGACTAACAATACTACAATCACAATAAGGGAAGAAAACAGCAAGTAACAACAAAAATACTAAGAATAATGATATAGAAGAGCGAGCAAAAACACGAACCCAAATCCTAAAATCACAATAAAGTAAATGTAAGCAATAACTCAGATCCTACGACAGTGTTCACATCAGATCTTATCCAACAATTTCCACGAAGTACCGAATCTTGGATAAAATACAGCTCACGATGTCCCATGTACCTGAAATCTAATACTTGGCATCATGTGCCCCCATCAACCTCATGGTCACGTTGACAACTCACTTGCTAACTAAAGACACTCTCACATATATAACAAGTAAACGAGGTTGTACATCTATACTCAGCAAAATCAGAAGGACTTCACATTCAATAGGAGTGTTCAACTACGTGTATGCTTGTGCAAGTGCTTTAACATAGTTCCTACCAGCTAATAAGCATAAGGAAAAGAACGAACATCGCGTAAGATGTTTCCTCACAACTTCTATAAAGCTCGTACAGGTAAAACGTACCACAACACAATATTAAATAGAAACAATGCCCCCAAGCCATCACAAATCATCACAATCAATCCTTGACATAGCCCACCTTGTCTCGCCACGTGTGCAAAATAATAACATGATGAGTGCCCGCCTTGTTTCGCCACACGTGCATCATAATGTTCCCACCTTATCTCACCACATGCGCAATCCACATATGAGCATATATATATATACCCCGCCTTGTCACGTCGTATGTCCAATATATCAATAGTAGAAATAGCACGGCAGAAACCTCGTGCAACCCCATAACAACAGCTGCACGGCAGAAATCTCGTGCATCACAATATCAACAACCGTATGGCAGAAACCTCGTGTACCACCATAACAAGTACAATAGCAATAATGACAATATATACAAGAACACAACATGTAAATCAACTCGAGAACTTTCTATCACAAGGAGACGGTAAAACTAGCTCACAAGGAATAACCACAATAGAGAATACTAAGCGTGATAAGAACAACTCAACAAGGGAGAAAATAATATAAAGCAACAATCCCACAATATGTAATTCAACAAGGAAGCTAACACGAATCAAATAATTCCAAATAAGGAAATGTCAACTAAATATAGATTATCTAAACTTCTTTAAAGGTTGGGAAATTTACGAAGAATACAAAATAATTTCCATTAAGTACGGGCAGCGGGAAGATAATCCTCACCTTAATTCAGAATAAACAATTAATGGAGGGATAATAATGATTTCCAATAAAGACGAGCAGTTATGAAGAATACAATGACAATAGAAGAGGTAAAAAATGTTCAGTTAAGCAAAATAAGAGTCTAAGTAGGCAATAAAAATGAATCATGAACATGTAGAGGTGAAACTAGTAAGTGGAACACAATGAATATAAGGACCTAAGAACCCTAAAAGGCCAATTTTTCCACAAATAACTCCAAGAACGCACTCTTCACCTCGCGTACACGAACTACGATCAACATAGCAGACTCAAATCCTAAGAGGAAGTCCCCCACACAAGGTTGAGCAAGATATTTACCTCGAACCGGCTCAAAATCAACTCGAAACTACGTTCTTGCCATGAGTACCCAACTACAAATTGCCAAAATCTATTCAATTCAATTACATAATGTAAATAACACTTCAAGTAACTGATTCTACAAACAAGTTCTAAGCTAATACACGAAATTAGGTAAAATGGCCAAATCCCCTCGATCCCACACCTAGGAATCGGGTAAAATTTATATTTCCAGAACCCTCGTACTCTCACAGTTCTATACATATCAAGAACACTGAAATCGGAGTTCAATTGACCCCTCAAATGCCCATTTTAATGTCTCTTAATCTCAAGTCCTAATTATCTATTTTGCATTGATTTTTCCCTAATTTTTCACCAGTAAGTAGACCTTTAAGCACATATAAACGAGTTATGAAATCAAGAATATTACCTGTCACACCTCCTTTTTTACACAACACCCCACGAGGGTAGTATGTATATAAGGGAGTTTTTCCAATTAAAGTGACATTATTCGAAATGAGATTATTTGTTTATTTCAGAGTCGCCACTTGGAATAAATTATGGTATTCCAAGTCACTGGTTTATTTAAATCCCAAATCGAGGAAGTTTTTATTTTAATGAGTCTGCGAACCAGAAATTCTAAGTAAGGAATTCTGTTAACTCGGGAGAAGGTGTTAGGCATTCCCGGGTTCCGTGGTTCTAGCACGGTCGCTTAGTGATTATTACTCGGCTTAATTGTTCAACTACTCATTTTAAGACATATGTACAATTATCTTTTACCGCTTTTAAATCACTTGAATTATTCATAATTTAAAGAATTGAGTTACGCGTACATATACTCTTTCCTTTGGCGCGTCAAAATCATGTCATGCGAACGTATCCACAATTAATAACACTTTATTTATTTTATTTAAGAAAATTTTGGTTGAGGTTGCGCGAACTTATACCTTGAATTTTAAAGAATTAAATTTGTAATTATATTAGGTGAACGTATACATAATCACAATACTAGCCTAAATCGAGCCTAAAACAAACTACGAATATTTGATATTTGTTAGATCTAAATTATGAAACTAATACGAGGGCCATGTATTTTGGAATTTTATTTGGAACGGCATGCCTCAAATTATTTCAAAAGATTGGTACTCGATTAAAGCAAACTATGGATGTTCATAACACAAAAGACAGGATTGCTCTAGATCAATATAATTCCAAAGAGCTTGGATATTAATGAACACAATTCCCCAGATATTCTGCCAAAATTTTCTAACTTTTCATTTTTTTACATTCTTGGTTTTCCAAACCAAAAAATGATCCAAAACATGGAATCAGAAAGAGGAAGTCACAACATAAACTTGAACCGAGGATACGATATAATAGGAGTATATCACAAAATTTACAAATCGGGTGCAATATCAATACTCCTCCAAATAAAACAAAAGAAACTACCAAACATTTACTTCAAAATCTATAACAGTGAGCTAATTGAAAACTTACTTCAAGATATTCAAGTTCAAAATAACTTTGCCGGCATCTATGGGAACCATCCCTTTTTAGAATAGACCAATACTATACATTCTCTAGAATTAAGCTTGAGGAAGGGAAAGCCAAATCAAAGCATAATTGCATTTCTGTTCTACTGAAACAAAACGAAGAAAATTTGATAGAAACAACAACAACATGTTCCAAAACAGTAGCAGACTCACATGTCCATCTCATTGAGCTAATTTTAACACATGATAATTTTTACCAACTTTAGAATTTTTAACCAGAAAGAGCACATGTTTAATCAACTTTTACCACACGAATACTTCTTCAGCGTGTATGGCTAAAAGGTAACATGGAACTTAAAACAATTATGGGAGATTCCTTACTGAGCCAAGTAGAAAGCCAAAGAGAAAATATTACAAATAGGTATAGAATGTTGGATAACCATAATTAGATCCAACTCAAATGACAAATTTATATAACTTGGTAACATCGCATATTCTAAATCTTCGATCCTTCCAGTAGCTCACTTTCAATTCATATTAAATGAAGATCCCAACATTTAAAGGCCAAAACATGAGATTTCTTACTAACGTTATAACACGAGAAACCAAAGAAAGGAGGGGGCAACACTGTAACAGGGGACCTGCTCAGAATCATTGCAAGGAAGAGATGACTTCAGTTTCATAGATACTGCCCATAAATTTGCAAATTCAACAAGAAAAACTTACTTCTCACTAGATACACATGCCAAAATTCACATCAGATATCCAAAGCCTTTGTGCCATCAAAATAACACGCCACAGAACTTTTTACTTTATAGGAAGGGTATTCAACTCATTTAATCAAGCAAACTTCAATCCTTTAAGAACTAAAAGAACAAACTGACTGAATAGACTAAAGGATTCCTATAATATACCAAAAGGTCTAAATCAGGGAAGAATACACTTTCAGTCAAGTACACAGCTCCATTTTACCATATGAATTTCAGATGAAATTAAACAGATCCTCAAGACAATCTCTCGACATTAGATGACCAAAACCGTGGGGGGCAATGAGGCCAGCTTCAAACACTGAATCGATTTAAGCACACAAGACAAACTTCAGCTTACTCAAGCTAATTGACTAATGAACAAAAGGCTCCGACATCTTTCTCATGAGAGCTTATTCAAACAAAAACCAACAACACCTCAAACGTATCGCTTCATACTCACACTGCCATGTTCAGAACCAAAGCAAAACCAAGACTCAAATTCCCAGTTTTAGAGCAGATTATTTTACCTTAGTAATGTCATTTCAAGCATGAACCATGTAATCTTGGAAACTAAGTGATTATTGACGTTAACCATCCAGTTATCCATTAACGTTTAACAACTCGAGCGCCTCACTTAACATATACCTTTAGAGTTTAGCAGAGAGGTAGGTTCAAACTAATATAACAAATATATGTCGAGCATATGAATTTGAGCAAATTATATGCTTAAACAAGTGAGATTTTCATTCATGGTTTCAAATCAAAAGTAACAGAGACATACGAACATACCTATGAGAGCAAAGCAACTAAAAAATGACAAACAAAATGCTGGAACAGGAGAAGAAATTCAGCGACAATAACAATAACTCAGCAAATCAGCCAACCAAATCCAAATCGCAACCGAAAATTCAGATAGAAAATCCACAGCGCCAAAGTTCCGAATCCCAGCCACAAACTTTAACTCGAAATTTAACTCAAACTTCCTTTTTCTAGAACCAAAAAATCGAGAGAAAGAAACAGGGCCAAGAAAAGAAAATCTCTATTTTTCAGTGACTTTTGTTTTTCTCTTCCAAAAGAACACAAATGAAATGAACTCGAATGAAGGGTAAACTCAAACCATTTTTTTTGTGTGTTTTATGAAAATGAAGCAAGACTGAAAGAAGGAAAGAGCTCAAAGAAAGTGACAACTCAAAAAACCCTAGAAATTGACTGAGTTTTTCTCTGAAAATTTGCTCTCCGATTTTGTATATTCGGTGTATTATCTGTATATTATGTATATCTCTGTATAAAACTTACCTCTCATATATATAGCCTTCGAAAAATCTTCAAACACCCGCCCAAATTCGAAAAATCCTTCAGAGTTTTGAATAATTTTGGGACAAATGAAGGGCGTGGATTGATTCACATCTATCCACGGCTCCCATTCATCCAACAATTGTCCTTTTGTACGAAAAATTATATAATTTTGTGAGAAAATTTGTACCCTTCTGACAATAGGAACGTTGGGGATGAGGGTGACGTGGAGGTGAGTGGACCATGGGTGAACTTGGGCGAGGAAGATGAAGAAACAGTAGGGGAGGGGGCGGCCGCCATTGATTTTCTTTACTTAAGGTTAGGGTTTCATTTTAGAGACCAAAATTATATGGGTTCTTTTTTATTAAAGAAAGAAACGGGTCGGGCAGGTTATTTTGGTGGGCCACAGGCGGGTATTTGGGCTGGGGCGGTAGAGGGGGTTTGGGCTTTAGGTGTTAATTGTGTATAGAGACAAAATATTGGGCTAAATTTGGGTGTATTGGAGCTGGCCCAGTTTCGAAGAAAAAAAAACTCTTCTTCAATTTTTTTTAATTCTAATTTCCTTTTCTTTTCTTTTTTTTCTAATTTAAAATTCTAAAAATTAAGAATCCTAGATTATCTAAAAATATAAAATTAAACTAATTAACTAATTATATAAATTGTAAAAGTTACATAAATCTTTATTAAAAGTGAAAAATCAATAAACTAAAATGAAAGACCAAAAAATATAAAAATGAGCTATTTTTATGATTTTTAAATTTTTCATAAAAGCAAATAATTACTGATTAATTCTAAAAATTTAAAAATAAATCCTAAATGCAATGCATGATTTTGTTTTGGTATTTTTTCATGATTTAAATTAAAAGTGCATACAGAAATGCAAATAAACATGAAAATTATGCAATTAAATCCTAAAAATCAAATAATTAAAAGAAAAATCCTAATTTTAAGAATCATGTAGGAGTAAATCATGCGAGGCAAAAAATCACGTGCTCACAGCTGCCCCTCTTTGCTCGGAGACACGAAGGATTTTTGGGCAAAGATAAAATGAGCAATTATGAGGGATTTTTGCCCATTTGACACTCCATGAGAAGCATTTTTGAAAAGAGTCTGACCGAACCTTGCTTCAAAGGTTGCTTACATATCCTTGGCTATAAAGGAATCAGGTCAGTGTAGTTCTGGTAGTTGGGACTACCGAGAAGCTGTGATTTCGCTGCTGTTACTGCTGTTTTCTGCTTGCTGAGCTCCTTATTACATCAAAAGAAAAACTAAAGCTAAGCTAGCTATGCCTAACAACTATGAGTTACAAGATTCCTATCTATAGTTCTCTTGAAACTTGATCTTGAGTCTTGGCTGATTTTGATGTGGACTCCGATCCAAATCTTGATGCTCGTAAGTTGTAGGTGTTTACTTCTTCATGCAGCATTGGGTCAAAAACAAAATCAGTGGAGCTTGTGACTTTGATCAGATTTTGAACACTCCGCAACCTCGCTTGTCTCGCATTTGAGTTCATTTCTTTTTGTTCTTTTCTTCTTTTCTTGATTCTGGATTGAGACTCATTCCATTGGTCATCTCGCGCCTTGTGTCTTGAGATCGACCTACTTAAGATACCAAAACAAACAAACGAATAAAATTTTCTGCCCTAGTTTTCACTAGGAAAATTTCGTGAGTTAGTTGTGACACATATCTAAGCGATTAAATAAGGATTGTGTTTCTCCATGTTATGCTAAAAGATGACCGGTTTATGCTAGAAAAGAAAAAGCTCTTTGGGTTATGCCAGGGAGATCCTCGGTTTTTTGCCGGGATTTGGGAAGAAAAAGCTCCACGGTTTTTGGCCGGGAGATCCTCGATTTTTTGGCCGGGATTTGAAAAGAAAAAGCTCCAACGGTTTTTTGGCCGGGAGATCCTCGATTTTTTGGCCGAGATTTGGAAGGAAAAAGCTCCAACGGTTTTTTGGCCGGGAGATCCTCGGTTTTTGGCCGGGATTCGGAAAGAAAAAGCTCTAACAATTTTTTGGCCGGGAGATCCTCGGTTTTTTGGCCGGGATTTGGAAAGAAAAATCTCCAACGGCTTTTTGGCCGGGAGATCCTCGGTTTTTTTTGGCCGGGATTTTAGAAAGAAAAAAGCTCCAGCGGTTTTTTGGCCGGGAGATCCTCAGTTTTTTGGCCGAGATTTGGAAAGAAAAGCTCCAATGGTTTTTTGGCCGGGAGATCCTCGGTTTTTTGGCCGGGATTTGGAAAGAAAAAGCTCCAAAGGTTTTTTGGCTGGGAGATCCTCGGTTTTTTAGCCGGGATTTTGGAAAAAAAGCTCCAACGGTTTTTCGGCAGGAAGATACTCGTTTTTTTGGCCTGGATTTTAGAAAGAAAAAAGCTCTAACGGTTTTTTGGTCGGGATTTTAGAAAGAAAAAAGCTCCAATGGTTTTTTGGACGGGATTTGGAAAGAAAAAGCTCCAACAGTTTTTTGGCCGGGAGATCCTCGATTTTTTAGCCGGAAAGAAAAAGCTCCACGGTTTTTTGGCTGGGAGATCCTCGGTTTTTTGGCTGGGATTTGGAAAGAAAAAGCTCCAACGATTTTTTGGCCGGGATTTTGGAAAAAAAGCTCCAACGGTTTTTTGGCCCGGAGATCCTCGATTGTTTGGCCGGGATTTGGAAAGAAAAAGCTCCACGGTTTTTGGCCGGGAGATTTTGGGCTTTTTTGGCCGGGATTATTCAAGGAAGGGGGATCCTAAGCTACCAGATTTATTTTTCTTTTGGGGTTTTCATTTTTTATTTCTTCTCTCTTCTTTTCATCTTCTTTTACATTTTTCTTTTTATTTAGCAATATGCGTGACAGAGTTTTGGGAAACTTCCCTTTGGTTGCTTCCTTGCTGCAAGGCTGTTTCAGTGTTTGCGCTTTTCATTTTCTTTTTGAGTTGCACCTGTGTCTTGCACAGTTACTTTGAATAGAACCTGTTTTCAACAAAGAACAGTTTGTTAGTTTGAAAAAGTGGTTGGTTTGTGGCCTTGATCATCCCAATTGCTTGATCCCGGCCCCATTTCCGTTGAGAACTTTGCTGCTTGCTAGCTTCGAGGGTAAATTGCCTTTTAAACCGACAAGATTCAACTCTCAGGATTTCATTATGACTCGCCCATGTGGGCTCTGGCCTTTCACTTTATTCTGCCCTTGGGACCTTTGCCTTTAACTTTATTTCTTTTCAAACGTCTTTACTTTGAAAGCATCAATCACCATGTTCAATCGGGATTGGACTGACACACTCGCTGAGGCTGGGAATTTTCTCCGGCTTTTGCCAGGCGGAGCCCTGTGAAACCGGTCCTGCCATCTTTTCTTTATAATAGTTACGGAATCAGAGTTAAACCGAAAGGGATTCAAAAAAAGTATGCAAAAGATAAGCACATGAGTTTAAAGAGAAGTGTCCCTTTTGGGGGAAAAGAAGGACTTATCGGGCTGTATGCTGGCTCCAAATGAACATGACATGCTTCTTGGACTGGACGCCCGACGCCCACAAACTTTCCAGCTTCTTGTGAACCTATTGATTCGCGTTTCAAAAAACCAGGGAACCTTGCCAGGACTCTTTTAGTGGTGAGATGCCTTCTTTTCGGTCGACAGCGCCCTTTGCGGGTTTTCGCCAATCGACCTCTCTTATTTCTCTTCTCACCGTCGCCCGATAGTGCTCTTTGCGAGTTTTCACTAAGCGGACTCTCTCATTTTCAGTTTCTCTACTCACCATCGCCTTATGGTGCCCGAAGGTTTTCACGAATAAGACTCTCTCATTTTATTTCTCTCAATTTGAATTGTATCGAGTTCCATCAATGACGTTTTTCACTTCCCTGCCTTTGTCAATTGATCAAAAGGACTTGAACAAGTCTTTGGGCAAAAAGGATTTTGGGCGGAACTACAACTTTGGAACCAATTTGGCAGATTCAAACCGAATCGTCATATCATCTGCCCCAGTTTCAATTTTGGGGAATTGGGATTTTTGTTTTGGTGTGGCTGAACCTCAGGGAGAGGCTGCCTACGTACCCTTTCGGGATCAAGTCAAACGTAGTTCAAGATAATATTTTTTTTTTACTTCAGGGTTCCAAAGAGGGTAATCAAAGAAGCATGATCGGCTCAAGAGGTTTACGAAGGATTAATAGTGTTTGAGGTAGCCGGAAGAAAATCCTTCGTCATTTCAATTTCACAAAAGCCATCACCCAGGAGGTCTAGACATAGTACCTTTTCACTGCATCTGCATTGAGTGCTGTTTCAGGATCATTTCCTTCGATGTCTCCCAGGTACAGTGCTCCCCTCGGTAATATTTTTCTAATGATGTATGGGCCCTTCCAATTTGGAGCAAATTTTCCTTTTGCTTCTTCGTGATGATGGAGAATGCATCTTAACACAAGTTGTCCTACCTCAAAATTTCTGGGCCGCACTTTCTTGTTATAAGCACGGGCCATTCTTTGTTGGCACAACTGCCTGTGGCAGACCGCATCCATTTGCTTTTCATCAATTAAGGTTAGCTATTCCAGACGGGTCTTGACCCACTCACTGTCTTCGATTTCGGCTTCAACAATGATCCGGAGAGAAGGAATTTCAACTTCTGTGAGTATTACGGCCTCAGTGCCATAGACCAGGTGGTACGGGGTTTCTCCCACCAATGTGCGCACCGTAGTGCGATATCTTAGTAGTGAAAAAGGCAACTTTTCATGCCATTGCCTGGAACTCTGAATCATCTTTCTCAAAATCTTCTTGATGTTCTTGTTTGCTACTTCATCGACACCGTTGGCTTTAGGCCGATAAGGAGTAGAGTTCCTATGCGTTATTTTGAATTGTTCGCATATCTCTCCCATCAAATGACTATTCAGGTTTGCAGTATTATCTGTGATGATAGTTGCAGGAATGCCAAAATGACATATAAGATTGGAGTGCACAAAATCCACCACAGCTTTTTTGGTGACCGATTTGAGAGTGATGGCTTCAACCCACTTCGTGAAGTAATCAATGGCAACCAGTATGAATCTGTGCCCATTTGATGCTTTCGGCTCGATCGACCCTATAACATCCATGCCCCAAGCGACAAATGGACAAGGTGCTGACATGGGATGTAGTTCTGTAGGAGGTGCATGAATCAAATCACCGTGCACCTGACATTGATGGCACTTCCGGACAAAGCTGAAACAATCCTTTTCCATGGTTATCCAGTAATAGCCCGCTCGAAGGATTTTCTTTGCTAAAACATACCCGTTCATGTGGGGTCCGCACACTCCTGCGTGTACTTCATGCATGATTCTTCCGGCCTCTTTGGCATCAACACATCTTAACAAGTTGAGATCTGGGGTCCTCTTGTACAAGACATCACCACTTAAGAAGAAACCATTCGCATGTCGCCTAATGGTTCTTTTTTGGTCTCCACTAGCTTGCTCGGGGTATTCTTGTGTTTTTAGAAACCTTTTGATGTCATGATACCATGGTTGGGTATTTGGTTCTGCCTCAACTGTACTACAGTAACCATGTCTCTCCTTGATTTGGATTTCTAAAGGATCAATGTGGGCATTGCCTGGGTATGGCAACATCAAGGCCAGAGTGGCGAGTGATCGCCTAGTTTATTGTGACAACGAGGGATGTACCTGAACTCTATTGACTTGAACCGCTTGCTAAGATCTTCGACGTGTTGTTGATAGGGAATGAGCTTAACATCTCGGGTTTCCCACTCTCTTTGGGCTTGCCGGATAATCAAATCTGAGTCTCCCATGATTATCAACTCTTTAACATTTTGGTCAATTGCCATGTTTATACCCATGATACAAGCTTCATACTCTGCAGTATTGTTTGTGCAGAAAACTCGGAGCCTAGCTGTGGCTGGGTAGTGCTGACCAATGGGTGAGATTAAGATTGCCCCAATTCCCACACCGTTTGAATTTACCGCTCCGTCAAAGACATTTTCCAAGAAGTAGTATGTTTAGATATCACCTCGACCGAATTTACCTCTTCATCGGGGAAGTAAGTGTTCAAAGGTTGGTATTCTTCGTCAACCAGATTTTCAGCCAAATGATCTGCCAACGCCTGGGCTTTTATTGTCGTGCGAGTGACATAGACTATGTCAAATTCAGTTAGGAGAATTTGCCATTTTGCTAATCTTCCTGTGGGCATCGGTTTCTGGAATATGTATTTCAAAGGATCCAACCTGGTTATGAGGTAAGTGGTGTAGGCCTGCAGATAATGTCTCAATTTCTGAGCGACCCAAGTTAAAGCACAACAGGTTCTTTCCAATAGGGTATACCTAGCTTCATAGCTGGTAAACTTCTTACTCAGGTAGTAGATCACCTCTTCTTTCTTCCTGGTCACATCATGTTGTCCGAGTATACAGCCGAAAGAACTTTCCAAGACCGTCATGTACAAGAAAAGAGGCCTCCCTGGTTCTGGTGGGACCAAGACTGGCGGATTCGATAGATATTCCTTTATCTGATCAAAAGCTTCTTGACATTCATCCGTCCACCTGACCGCCGCATCCTTCTTCAGCAATTTGAATATGGGCTCACATGTGGATGTCAACTGAGCAATGAACCGGCTGATATATTTCAATCTACCCAACAAACTCATCATATCTTTCTTGGTTCTTAGAGGAGGCAAATCCCGGATACATTTTATCTTGGCCGGATCTAACTCAATACCCTTTCGGCTGACTATAAAGCCCAACAATTTGCCCGACGGGACTCCAAACACACATTTGGTTGGGTTCAACTTCAAATCATATTTACGCAACCTCTATCTCTTGATGCATCATATCATGGAAAATAGCAGTCATGGACCTTATGTAAGTTGCCCCAGCATTCTTCAGACCAAACAGCATGACTCTGTAAAAATAGGTTCCCCAAGGTGTGGAAAAATCTATCTTTTCAGCATCTTCTTCATCCATCAACACCTGGTGATATCCTGCGTAACAATCCACGAAGGACTGTATCTCATGCTTAGCATAGTTATCGACAAGGATGTGAATGTTGGGCAAAGGGAAGTTGTCCTTGGGACTTGCTTTGTTTAAGTCTCTATAATCCACACACTCCCGGGTGTTTCCGTCTTTCTTTGGAACTGGGACTACATTAGCTAGCCATGTGGTGTACCGGACTACTCGGATTACCCCTACTTTCAACTGTTTCGTGACTTCTTCTTTGATCTTGTCACTAATGTCAGTTTTAAATTTTCTTTGCTTTTTCTGGACCGGAGGGCACTCGGGGTAGGTTGGCAACTGATAAACCACGAAATCAATACTTAGCCCTGGCATGTCGTCGTATGACCAAGCAAACACATCCTTGAACTCATGCAAGAGTTGGACTAATGCATCCCGGGTTTTCTCGTCCGTGTGAATACTTATTTTGGTTTCCCTGATTTCTTCATAATTCCCAAGTTAACTGGCTCGGTATCATTTAAGTTCGGCTTAGGTTTTTTTTTCAAATTCTTCCAAATCTCGATTTATTTCCCTAAAAGCCTCTTCTTTGTCGTATTCCAGTTCTTGGTTCATTATTTCACAGTTAGACAACGTGTTTGGATCTAGGCGTGAAGTCTGCAAGCAAGTCATGTTATTTAAAGCGGCATTATTAGAACTGAAAGAAGAAATAAAAAGAAAAAATAGCAAAATTAGAAAGAGTAAGAAAAAATAAATGATGAAATATTGATTTCATTTCTTGAAATTTGAAGATAACAGGGTTTACACTTGAAAATTAAAAGACAAGAAACTAAAGAAAACACCCGAGTTACACCCTGGAATAACTCGCGATGCAGAAAAAGTGGCAGGACAGGTCTACCGGGACTCCCGTCTGATTGGGAATGGCGTAGCCTTCCAATTCTGTAGCTTGGCGTCTGGTCCCATGTATAGTACCTTAGCGGTGCTTGAGCCCTCTCCTGGATGAACCATGTGGGTTTCATATAGTATCTTTCTCATTGCCCCACAAATGTCTTCAATCTCCTCGGCCGTAAAGGCTTCATCATCCTCTTCTTCATCGTATTTTGGCTTGACAAAGGTAGCGGCTGTGGTAAAACCCATCCTTTATTCTTTCTATCGTCAGCCTATCTTATATCATCTGGAGTGGGTTGGAAGCCTACTCCGAAGAACTTTTCAGTGGCAGGCAGGGTAACTGGTTCAACTATTTCTTGTAGAGATTTCCCGAGTCCCTTCCCTAGTTTGAAACCATGTCGGATCATTTCTTTTGCCACAATGATTGATGCATTGGAGAGGAAAGGTTGGGGGCAAGGGTTTCCTTCTTCTTATTGATCTGCCACCACTACTTCAAAGGCCTGGTAAACTATGTGCTCGCTTCCTTCCCTTGCTTCGAGGCATAGAATTGATGGGTCGCGATAAATGGATTGTTCATCTTCCCCGTGGACCACCATTTCTTGGTCCTCATGCTCAAACTTTACCATTTGATGAAGAGTGGAGGGTACAACTCCTGTTGCGTGGATCCAAGGCCTCCCCAAAAGAAAGTTGTAGGATATGTCCGTGTCTAACACCTGGAAAGTCACCTCAAAGTCAACTGGACCGATAGTTAGAACCAGATTGATCTCTCCAATCGTATCCCTTTGACACCATCGAATGCTCGCACGCAGATATTGTTGGGACGAATCCTCCCAGTCCCAATTTCCATGCACTGTAGTGTTGATAGTGGGCAGATGTCCACCCCAGAACCTCCATCCACCATAACCCTTTTCACGTAGTATCCTTCACTTTTGACAGTTAAGTGCAAAGCCTTGTTATATGCAGCGCCTTCCGGAGGCAAGTCATTTCTGCTGAATGAAATCTGGTTGATAGCAAAAAATCTCTCCACCATTCTTTCCAATTGCTCCACAGATGTCTCAGTCGGCACATATGCCTCATTAAGGGTCTTGATCAACACCTTATGTTGTTCAGAAGATTTCATCAATAGAGATAGCAAAGAGACTTGTTCAGGGGACTTTCAAAGCTGGTCAACCACTTCATAATCCACCATTTTCATCTTTTGAAAAAAGGCTTCCGCTTCCTAAGCACTCACGGGCTTTTTGGACGGGAAGCGTTTCCTGGTAGCGTTGTTCACATCTTCCAAATTGAAGTACTTTTCGGCTGGGTTATTTTCTTGAACTTCTTCCGAGACTTCCTTGCCCTTATAGGTCACCAACGATTTGTTGTAATTCCAAGGCACAGTGGTAGGATTTGTAATGGGCCTTTGCGGTGCACGGCTGATGACCACGGGCTCACTCAGCTTGGGCGTCCTGATTGGACCCTGCATCACATAAGATCTCTTGGGCACATACATTTGAGTTGTCTTGTTCAGCTCAAACCTCCTGGGAGGACTCAATGTTACTTGTTTTTCCTTGCGGGCTCGAGGGACATATAAAACAACATCTTTGGGGGGCATTGCCCCAGTTTCAACTTCACTTTTCTTATCTGGCACTAGAGGGGTGGTTTTGTTCTTTTTCTCCCCTTTGTCTTGCTTCGGGGCAGCTTTCGGTTTCTTTTCTACGTCAGTAATGGCTATGATGGCCTTTAAGGCTGGATCAAATTCTCGGTCTTCACAGATCATACCAATTACCGGCCCATTGTTGTGAGTGGTCAAAGGGTTATTGGTAACATTCGGGACTTCTTCATCCTTCAACACTATTTTCCCTTGTTCGATCAGATCTTCCATAGCCTTTTTCAATGTCCAGCAGTTGTCAGTGATGTGCCCTTCAGCTCCTGAATGGTAGGCACAACGGATACCCCGTTGATAGGTTGGAGATTTCGGGTTCCGCCTGTTTTGGGGAATAAGCTGTAGTAGGTTCATCTGGACGAGCTTCGGGAACAAACTGGAGTATGATTCACCAATTGGTGTAAAATTTGGTCGTTTAGGTGGTTCCCGAGGGCGGAAATTATTTTGTGGTGGTCGGGGGTTATATTGGTTTTGGAAAGGAGGCTGGTTTCTTTGGAATGGAGGTGGGTTTCGATTAGCTTGCGGTTGGGGTCGGCCGAAAGGTTGAGCATTCATTACCGCATAAGGTGGAGGAGCATAAGTCATATCTATGTGAGGGTAATAGTGCTGAGGGGTTCTTTCAAAGAACACCGGTCTAGGAGCCCAGTATCTTCTTCCTCATGATGCTGCCATCATTGTTTCTTCCTTCTTTTTGCCCTTAGCCATTCCTCCACACCCGCCTTGGATGGCTTGAAAGGTTGCTCTTATGGCCGATTGGCTCAGGATTCTACCTGTCTTTAAGCCATTCTCCACCATTTCTCCAATTTTTATGGCCTATGCGAAAGGTTTACCCATGGCAGACATCATGTTTTGAAAATAATTTGCTTCTTGGGCCTATAGAAAAACAGTCACCATCTCTACCTCGTCCATTGGAGGCTTTACTCTTGACGTCTGCTCGCGCTACTTGATTGCATATTCGCGAAAGCTTTCTGAAGGCTTTTTCTTCAGATTCGCCAAAGAGTTCCTATCTGGCGCAATGTCTGTATTGTACTGAAACTGTCGAACAAAATCTCTAGCGAGATCATCCTAGATATGCCATCGAGATATGTCCTGATCCATGTACCATTCTGATGCTATACCCACCAAGCTTTCTCTAAAATAGGCCATCAGTAACTCTTCTTTCCCACCAGCTCCGCGCAACTGATTACAGTACCTCTTGAGGTGAGCAATGGGATCGCCATGTCTATTGTATTTTTTGAACTTTGGCATCTTGAATCCCACAAGCAGGTGCACGTGAGGGAACATGCACAGATAATTGTAAGAAACACCTTTCTGCCCGCTCAAACCTTGTATGCTTTTGAGACTTTGTTCCATACTTCTCATTCTCTTTGCAATTTCTTCTTGTTCGAGGTTTTTGGGAGTCTTTTCTTGTTCCGTAGTGAACTCGAATTGAGGTGGCTGAGGAGAAGTATAAGTGGGGAACCGAGGAGGCTCTATTTGGAAGGTAAAAGCTGAAGGATCAAAGCTGGGCCTAGGCAGGATAGGTTGTGTAGTAGCGGAGCACGGGGGAGCAGTGAAAATGTTTGAAGCCGCTCCTGAACCGAACACCTGGGGCGAACCTCAGGAAGTGTTCCAATAAAATGTGCCGAGATGGTTAGATATCCAAGTGGGGTGCTGGGGTGACTAATCGGGACATTGGAGGTTCCATTCGTCCTAGGGAAAAGCTTGGAAAATCCAAGAATTGTGCTCGGTGGATCTCTTCCATTTGACCAAGCGTCCAACATTTCCATCATGCGGAGACGCAGTAACCTATTTTCCTTGGCAGTCACTGATTCCGAGGTCGGGATGCCTGAGATCGGGCTCTTGTCCGTGATAGGAATTCTTGGCAGAGTGATTTCTGAAGACATTTCAACGCTACATTTCGATCTCGTGAAGTATGGATGCGACGCCAAACTACCACAAAACCAACCACTTTTACTATAGAACCTGGTCTTGACAGTAGACAAAAACCAATTGGTTAGTGTGAAACAAATAACACATAGGTAATCACACGTTGGAGTGTAATGCACCTATACAGTTAAACATGTTACTACATGTTTTGCCACGGTTGCATGTTTCATCTCAGTTTTTCTCACTTTGCCCTATTTTCCTTTCTGGCCTCATTTGTTATTCTTTATTTCCCTTTTTTGTGTTTTTTTTATTTAAATTATTTACAAAACATGATCGGATCCGTTGAGGATTGCCTACGTATCACGACGCCGCGTGAATCAGATCATAACGTAGTTCAAATAAGTTGATGCGAAAAGTAAAAGAATTTTTTTTTTTGGTTTTTCTTTTCATTAATACCGAATTACAAAACCTTAAACATACAATTCTAAGACTCTAAGGCCGGACATGCCTTTTCTGGGAATTTTAAAAACAGACTCGAAACATACACTTCTAAAAATGAAAAAGTACAGACTCGGAAAACAAAAGATACAATTAAGAAAACATCAATGCCTCCAATCATGCCCTTGGAACACCTCCTGGCCTTGCAGCAGGCCTACTTGCTATGTCATCCTGAAGCTGATTGAGCTCTTCCATCATCTGCCGGACGTAGATCATTACAGTAGCAAAAAACATGGATCTTGTCATGTCTTCGCATGAACTGCACTTCATTGCTATGTAGTTAGCAATCCTTTTGACCCTCTCTCTTATAATGCCCTTTTCTTACAACAGACGCCCAATCTGTTGGGATCTAGCCTCTAAAACCTGGGTGACATTATGGTTTTGCTCTTACAAGTGATGCAAATCATCTTCCAAATGGGCAATCACGGAGTAACAATGTTCCCTTTCGATTTTGAAATTCTTGGCTTGTTTAGCCATTTCAACTTCGAGGTTGTCAATTGCCTTTTCCCAACCTGCGACCCCTCTCTCATATCGTTCTTGCATCTGTCGGACGAAAGCTGCATGCCCTTCGGCATTTTTAGTCAATATTGTTCGTGTTTTTGCTAGCTCAGACTCAGCTTTCTGAAGGTCATCTTCACAATCACGTATTTTTTGAGTAAGGTTGTAGATGAGCCTTTCATCTTTCCCGCTTCGGCCCGAATTCTCGGCTGCAATTTTCAACTGTTGAACTTGGGCTCTAAGAGCTTCATTTTCTCGAACCAATCCTCTCCTTTCACCCTCGGCCTCTTGCGCCTGTAAATCATTGTTCAAAGCAACATTTCTCAACTCTTCTCGTAAACCATGGATGGTGTCCTGGTATCCCTTTTCCTTTTCCCCCCAGGCTAACCTCTCCTGAATTTTGTCATCGAAGGCTTTGGGGACTTTTAACAGGCCTTACTGGTTCGGGCTTAGGCTCCGGCTCCGTATAAAATCTCACTTTGAACCAAGCAACATAATTGGGATCTACTTCACCCTTGGCCGGGTTTGGTACCAGGGTGTTACTTTTTAGACACCGACAACAATTCCAATCTCTTTGAGTTAAAGCCTCGGGTATCGTTGCCTCTGGGTGCAGTTCAATGACTTGAGTGATTAAGTCTGCTTCTTCGGGTATTATCTGGTATCTTCCCAGTTGCCTCAGAACTCTTTGGCGGTGCATATGGTTGTATACTCCTCGCCCCCATCATCATCACGTAACCCTTAGAAGAGGTCATGTATATGACTTCCGTCATCGGAATCCATCCTATGGTCCACTCGATTTGATCCGCTCGCAATTTTCTCAAGTAGGCAAACCAAGATTCAAACCCTTATGACGGTTTGTAATCTCCCACTCTTTCCTCGTACTTTTTGATGAAATTTTTCCCATCCGAAGCATATCTCATAAACTTAGGATGACGGCGAAGGTGCTCGATCATCCACATCTGAAGAAGAATACTACAACCTTCAAAAAACGGTTCCCCAGATTTACACAATGTTAATGCTCGGTAAATGTCTGCCAGCACTAATGGGACAAGTGTGTGGTCTTTTTTGTTCAACAAGGACCTGTGCGATCCTGGCCATACGAAGGTCTATAGTACCCCCAGAATTCGGAAACACCATGATCCCCAGAAATGCCACGATAAAAGCAAACCGTCGATAAATTTCCCATATGCTCTTGTCTTGTTTGTTATTCAAACCCTTCTCATGTGTTTCAAACCCAGCTGAGTGTCCAAATCTGAAATACAAGAAATAGAATGCACAACTCCCTTTGCCTGCACGTTCGTTGCTCATTTGTTTGCTAATTTTCAGGAGGTCGAAGAATTTGTGCACCGGGGGAGCCCTAGGGAATATGAGGTGCTGCTTTCTTAACTCTTGGCCAAAGTCTATGTACCCAGCAATTTCTTCTAGAGTGGGAGTTAGCTCAAAGTCCGAAACATGGAACACATTGTGAACAGGATCCCAGAAGGATACCAAGGCTTTAATCAAATCCTCTCGCGGCTTGACGTGCATGATGTCTATCAAAGGACCCAATTGCTTTTTCACCCAATCTTGACCATTTTCATCTAAATCACCCCACCACACGCGAAGCTGTATCCGAGCCCTTTCTATGACATTTTGCGGTGATTCCTGGACGGTATTCATTTGTACCTGTGAAGGAGTAAGATTAGGATTGACTCTTGTAAATTCTTTTTGCAAAGACCAGTTTTCTAAAATCAACGGATAAGGACCCCTCTATTGTTGTGTTAGAAACAATAGCCGTTTTTGCAAACATGGCCCCTTCACAATTCCAAATGAATTTTGAGGCCGGGGTAAGAAAAGACACCTTTTGAACAGACTTTCCTGTTTCTCCCGAAAATAACCTTTCGATAATTGAAGTGTAATCGAAGGCTATTCCAGTAAGAAACAACTTAAAAATAAACTGAATCTGGATCGGCTTTATTGTTTTGACCAAAGCCCTGAAACACCTTTTATTTTATTATTTGGAAAAAATGAGGCCGAACCTTATGTGGGTTGCCTACGTATCCCACATCCGGTGATAATTAGACCTGCGTAGTTCGAGCAGTTTTGAAAAAAATATGTGATATTTGACTCACTTTTCTTGAAATACAATTTTATTTTGTTTTTTCTTTTTAAAAAATCCAGCAGAGTTTCGGGATATTTTCAAATACCGAGAATTTTAGAAACCGGGTAAATTTTCTATCCTCACTCTTGGTTTTTCTCTTTATTAACCGGTCAACATGCAAGCTGAAACAAATGAATATCCACATAGCACGTAGGATGCATCAGGATGGTCTATATTTGGGGTACACCTGTCCTAGACGGGCCCAAACCCTGTGTTGAGCTCCCTAAGTCAAATGCACGTGATGCAAATAATCGTTCCTACTAGGGATTCGGCATGAGGTTGCGTTATTCTAACTTTAAAAATCTGGGGTTTTGGTCTAGACTTGGGGTACCCGAGCGGACAACTGGGGCCGAGGAGGGGGTAACGTACCGGGAGCACTAAAGTCTGCCCGGCCTTGTCGCTTGCCCAGCCTCGCTCTATTTGGTATAATTGCTACAAAAAAAGCGGGCTACCCGAACGTATGCACCATTTTTATAAGACTCACATGGGGCGGCGTAAGAAGGCAATTATATACAATTCAACAATATAAAAGCAGTAAACATATATCATTTTAGCACAAAGATTCACAAAAATACAGCAATATAAATAATAAAGCCAAATAAAAAAAATCACATTAACAAGCTCGAATTCTTTGAACCCTGAACAAAAAAGTTCTGGGTCTTTATCCCCAGCAGAGTCGCCAGAGCTGTCACACCTCCTTTCTTACACAACACCCCGCGAGAGTAGTATGTATATAAGGGAGTTTTTCGAATTAAAGTGACATTATTCGAAATGAGATTATTTGTTTATTTCAGAGTCGCAACTTGGAATAAATTACGGTGTTCCAAGTCACCGGTTTATTTAAATCCCAAATCGAGGAAGTTTTTATTTTAATGAATCTGCGAACCAGAAATTCTAAGTAAGGAATTCTGTTAACCCGGGAGAAGGTGTTAGGCATTCTCGGGTTCCGTGGTTCTAGCACGGTCGCTTAGTGATTATTACTCGGCTTATTGTTCAACTACTCATTTTAAGACCTATGTGCAATTATCTTTTACCGCTTTTAAATCACTTGAATTATTCGTAATTTAAAGAATTGAGTTACGCATACGTATACTCTTTCCTTTGGCGCGTAAAAATCATGTCACGCGAACGTATCCACAATTAATAACGCTTTATTTATTTTATTTAAGAAAATTTTGGTTGAGGTTGCGCGAACGCATACCTTGTGTGAGCACGTAATTTTTGCGCTATATGAGAATTACTCCCAAAATTCAAAATAAAATAGTTTTGCATTGTGTATGATTTTCTGTGAATTTTGTGTG